>JBAIZL010000001.1:124954430-124996930 GCA_036971475.1 Prosapia bicincta
TTTAACCTAAATTCCTAAAAAACAAGTAATATAAACATAATTTTTTAAAGTTAATTCCTACTTAGGTTGAAGAAAAAGTATTATACTTACTTTTTATTAAATAGTTTCAATTAATATGAATTAAGTTACATAGCCTATGCGTTAAAAAAGCTGTTGTATCACAACCTATAACATATAGGCTGTTACATGAAATCACTAGCGTTACCCGGCGCACGTTGCTGCGCCCGAAATCATAATTTTCTAATAAGAAAAGCAACTTAAATATCTAAATATTTATATTTTATTTGCAATGATAGAGGATAGACAATGTTTATCTTTATTTCATTAGGTGTATAAACTTACAAATTTTAGGTGTCTCACACGTGAGCACGCAACATATAATTGTCCATGATAAAAGCTCGAATGTTCCAAATTTAATCCAGCAATGGCCAATGAATGTCCTTGTGCCTTGTTAATGGTTATTGCGAATGCAAGACGCGAAGGAAATTGTAGTAGTTTGAAATCGAAGGATGAAATCATCGGTATTCGTGGAATTAAGATCATCTCTCCTTTGGAATTGCCATTTATGATTTCTGGCTGGACCAAGTCAGGTCAGTTTTTTGTTGTCAGTGTGGTTCCTTTGCACTGCTTAGGTAAGTTCAAATTTCTCAAGAGTATTATCGGTGATTCTACTTTTAATATCAATAAGTGTGATGGAAACAATTGTACATAGAACTTAGCAATTTAAAATAGTTAATAATGTATTTTAAATTATGTTTATAATTTTTTTAATGAATTAGGTAAAGCTAGTATGGATATACATTTTAACGTTAGACTTATGGAAGGCTGTACAATGAATCATTCTAGGCTTCTGGGGCGGAGCCCTGTAGATGCAGCTACACCAAACTTCGCATAACCATCCTAGGAATATGTTAAACAATCTCACCAAATTACATTAACTTTTGTTTAGCGGTTTAGGCGTCCATAAGATACATACATACATAGGTTTTTTAACCATCCTAAGCCTTTGTGGTGGAGCCCTGTGGATGGATCAACAACAAACTTCAAATGAACCATCTTAGGTATAAGTCAAACAATCTTTCTAAACCTCCATAACATCTCTTCAGGGGTTTAGATGTCCATAAGATACACGTATGCACACATATATACATTAATTTATATATATATATATATATATATATATATATATATATATATATATATAACAAATATTGTGATTAAAGTAAGAAAACCTATGCTTTAAAACAGCTGTTCTACCACCCAACCTATAACATTAAATCAGCTTTTTTATGAAATTGTATGTTATCACTTATTTTAAGCCAAATGATTCGAACAACTATATTGCCTACCTTGCCCCTTTGTCAAAAGTTTTCTCCCTTAAAACACTAATATTAATCCTCTATTAAATTTAACTAGTGAATTAATATTTGAAAACTATATTGTCAATAGGTGTTATCCACTACAAGTTTTAAAAAAATTATTTGAACTTAAGTGGATGAACAAAAAGAATTGTATTAGGGTTGGAAATTTGAGCAAAATATATAAATAAGGAGAATGTCAACAAAGATAAAGAAATAATTGAAATAAAAGTCAATTGCAAGACCCAAATCCTAACAATTGTTAATAAACTATATTCGTTAGTACACCTGTGGTTTAGTACTGAGAAAGTTTATTTGGTCATAGGTTCAAGTTTATTTGAAATAATGTTTTCTAACCGTTTTAGAATTTGTACGATTTGTTGAATAAATATGTTAGTAACCTTATTGTAGGCGAATTTATAAAGATTACCAACATTGGAAAGGAAATAATGTAGACCTACTTGCTAAACTACTGTGAAATATTCTATAATACCGTTGCAAAGTTAGTTTGAAAGAGTAACAATCAATCTCGGTTTCCTGTGACCTCTAGACGTTCCTTATAAGGGTGTAAAGCATTTAACGTAACATTTATTATTCAAAAGTCTTAATTATTATTTACTTTCTTGGAAATAGTGGTGGGAAAACATGTTTCGAAATATCAATGTATTTTTAGGAAATTTGAATCGACAAATTACAACTTTAAATTTAACTTAGTAAAGTTTTCTTTAAATTTCACTCGACGTGCTAATATAAGCATAAAGAATATTATGGCATGCACAGGAATATATGTAACGTCTACTATGACAAATAGAATAATCTTATTATGAGAGTTATTAATAACATTTAAAATTATTTGAATATTTTTTTATTAAAACTGTTTAATGATTTTGAATATAGACTATTAAGTATATTTTGTAAAACATGTCAATTACTACTGCACAAACTTTAATCACACACAAAACAAAAATAAAATACTTGACCCTATTTAATGTCTGTTAATAACTATTCAATGTTGTTTAGGTTGATAAGAGATCAAAGATTAAATCATGCTTTTACAAATACTCTACGTTTCGAAGGATTTTATTCGAAAATCCTTTTCAAATAGCTCTTGTAAAAGGATTTTTGGAGAGAAAAGCGAAGCGTAGAGTGTTTGTAAAAACATGAATTGTCCTGTGATCTGGCATTCACCTAAACATCATTAAAAATAAAATAAAAATTACATAATATAATATTATATTCAAGTGTAAAAGAAATATTTTAATATGTATGTTTAGTTTTGTAATTTTTAAACTTTATATTCAAAACGCATAAGCCTCTTATATATTACATAAAGCTAAAAAAGATTCAACAACTTTTATCATAATTATATTATATTTGAAATATTATATTGCCATATGTGTACAATATTTCATTTTATACAATTACGTTTGTATGCATTTTATGTATTTTATTCCTTACTGAAAATTGTCTTTAATATAAAAACTGAAGTATTATCAATATTTTCTGATGATGACTGTGGACAATATACAAAATTACAGTAATTCCCTAATTCACTGCATGGATACAAATTGATGCAAATTGCCTTCGCGAGATGACTACCAGTCTGCATCTAACCTCCGTAACCCCGCCGGTCATTGCGGGGAGGAGATAACAGCATTCCCTATTTGGCTAGAGCGTTGCACCTTTTCCGTGCCTTATGCGCTGTCTACTGTAACTATTACATGTAGTAAACGCAAGACAATTAAATGGCTCTGAGATGAAAACAAGAAGTATTGTATTTTCAGCTATGAGAGTGTTCAACAGGTAGCCTAACCTGTTTACAGGAGATGCTTTGTTTGTATATTTTTGGAAATTAATTTAAAATTACATGTTTTACATCTAATCGTTTTAAAAACTGAAGTTCTTATGATTTTATTGTTTGAGATCTCCTTTTAACTATAAGGAATTATTACCTGTGATTGTGGGAATGCAGAAACGAATTTATTTAGCATACATTTTAGTTTTTTTTACAAATAATTATATTGTAAGTAAATAATACAACAGTAATAATAGTATAATAATAATGTTTGTAAATTTGTGTTAAATTTGCCCTTGAATGAGGTTAAATCAGATATTTAGAACGGCTAAAAGTGGAGTTCCAGGAACATCCGTCCTGGAAGTGGTGAAAGCGCAAGAACAATTAGTCCTGAAAGTGTTTGAAGCTAATGTTCGATCACCAGTGACTTAAAATCGTCCAGTAAATGGTCGAAGCAAGTGTTCGGTAGCTTTCTGGAGTAGTCTTAGAAAGTGGTAGGCCCCCAGAAACTATAAAACCGTTCTGGAAGTAGTAGATGTGAGTGTTAGACCATCAGAAGAACAGAAACCGTTATAGGAGTGTTAAAGCGGGAGTGGATGCCCATGTGAGAAATAGAAACCGTTCTGGAAGTGGTGGTCGAAGCGAATGTTCTTCCAACAGGGAAATAGAGTGAGTCCTGGAAGTGGGAAAGAGAGAGCTGGGTAAACAGGGACTTCGGGAAGTTCTATAAATGATCGCAGTGGATGATAGGATACCGGGTGATATAGAAATCTTTCCGAAAGTTGTTGAAATGGCCCTCCACTAGGGATGTAGAGATGTCCTGTATATTAGTCGAACTGATTAATCACCAGGAAATTAGAAACCGTAGTGAAAGCGATCAAAGCTTTTGCTCCTCTACCAGAGACATAGGAATGCCCTTTATCAGCCCGAATAATGGATTATTTACCGCGGAGAACTAATTAAATAAAAAAGTAGTACATGAAAACGTACATCTAAAAAAAGTTGAATTAATAAACTTCAGTTAATTAATAATCTCTTAGAGATCTCCATTACTTATTGTAACACAGATGCCACAAGAAATCGTTATTTTTTCGCTTTCCTGCCTGTCCAAAAACGTGGATATTTATTCTATCTCCATTTAGGCGCCCTGTTGTTACGCCTAAATTTTCTAAGAGGTTATTTTAAACATTTATACATATATTTAATACATATGCCTATTAAATATAATTTTCTACATAGTTTTTAAAAGGTCTATATAGTTATAACATAACTCTATATTTCGAATGCTTTCCTAATATCCCAGTGTAACACGTGGACATGTTCATTCAATTACATTAACAACTTCTCGAGGTTTGGGGACCGAGATAATGCCATCCTAAACATTTACGTGTGAAAAATCTTCACATTTCTCGCCAATTACTAAATTCGAGCACTTTACACAATAATAATTTTTGTACGCCTGTAGAAAATGTTCTTTAACCAAAGTAAGGGTTTTTATTTCTGTACCTCTTTAGGTCAAAATGTATTTACAATTAGAAAATTATTTATCAACAAGCAACAAGGGAAAGGATGACGTTATCATATCGTCAGTACGTCTACAACAGAAAAAATATAAAAAGGGAATGATACATGCGTTACGAAACATGAAATCAGGTTGTCGTGGAATCCACCAATCTCGGGCAATAGTTTGAAGACTAGAAATGCTATAAAGCCTTTTAAAATTTAATATAATATGACGAGGAAATAAGCACGTTTACTTCCAGGCTTTCACATGAGATATGTTTCACTGAATGGGGGTCTTGAGCTTCAGATTACATACATTTCGAGGTCATTCGTTCCTGTGTCAACATCATTATTAATTTTGGATTTTACCGTTACGTTTACGAAGTCTACTACTAACAAATTTCAGGAAAAAGTAATATGTCTGTATTAATACGATAAATTCAGAATTCACACCTTTATTTTTAGTCTGAATTTATTTTTAGAAAATGTTAATCAATATTGAATAATAAAATTATTTATTTCTCAGAAAGTAAAAGAGTAGAATTCAATTAGCATTGTCTCAATTACGTTCAGTAACGTAATAATGTAGACGTTGTAAGCGCAGTTATATTGTAAGTTAAATTTAAATATAAAATATAAATTATAAATTCAAATCGTAATTTTAATTTAGTTAATTGCAGGACCTAATATTTCTCGGAACATGAACTTCAATATATTTTGATATTTGTCTAAGACAATTTTGAATTGTAGAAAGTTATTAATTTAAATCTTATATAAAGCTAATAATTTCTATGCTTTCATTAGATACATATTTGTAATGCTTTAACTCAATATTTTAATACTTTAAAAGAAAATTAACAAAAAGTTCTCGATTTATAACACTTTTGTCTAAAATCGTATTGTCCGTCTGGTACAAGTTTTGCAGTCAAAATTAAACAAACTTCCAGATGATCTAAAGAACTGATATTTGAAAAATAACAGATCGGGACTGACTGCCAATGCAGTATTATTGGATTATTTACAATTTACCACCAGCGGCGAAGGATTTTAATTTAATTTAATAACATACAAATAAAATCAAAGACAAAAATAAAATTAAAAATAATTGAAAAAATTATGTATCACGTTTTTGAAACGCCTAAAAAAAATATAAAATAGGTTTTCGTAGGCATACTTAACATTTACCTGAAGAAAAAAAAACAAACGATACATTGCAATACATTGCGGTACATTGCATTTAATATATTGCAATGAAGATTAGCTATGATTGCAATTCATATAATAATTAATTCAATTCTCTACTTCATAGAAAAATGTGTTATGAACAAAAGTAATCTGTAATTAAATGAGATTCTTGAGCATTGTGGACTAATGTTAACTAAATAAATAAAAACCCACTAACCTCAATATAAAAATCTTTTTATTTTACTATAATTACTTGATGTACATTTCGATGACATGGTGATGTCTTCTGATGTACTGTTTTAGATAAAAGATTTGTAGACTGTGGTTAGTGGTTTTTTATTTATTTAGTTGATCTGTAAGTATGTCTAGGTAAAAATAATACATTTTTTTCTAGTACGTTTTAAAAACTTGAGCAAATTTGAGTTTAATTTATTTTATTTACTACATTTTTAAATTAAAACGGACTGCCCATTGTAGCACTGGGAAAGTGTTCGTCTCACACAGACACGATACTCTAGTGTCACAGTTACCTGCTTGGCAGCGCTCGCATAGCAAGGCGCAATGAAGCAAACTGCTAGGCATTCATTTGCTTCGGAATTTAAATAAAATTGAAAAAGACTAAAGGACAGATGAGGAACGCAATCTCAGCTGTGGCGGGATAAATTGGTTGTTGCGCAACTCGCGGTGTAATTCAGCAGTAGCTAATGGAGCTATCAAGTCCTAGATAATCCGTACTGTGCTGTGGCTTCTACACTATTACCTGCGCAAAATTGCATTTTATTTGTTTCTCTGCATTTTTAATGCATGCAGTATCGTTTTAGTCGCGTCATAAGACAATCGTCACCCGCATTTGCACGCAAAATGGAAAAGCTTTGCAAACCTGTAATTTGTGTTCGGTGATGCAACTTGTAAATCACTGTTTACAATTAGAGACGAATTCATTGTAAAATCAGACAATTACAATAAAATAGTTCCCTAGAATCTACTTTGTTTTACTGAACTTGTAAAAGTCTCATTTCTAACTCATGGTTTAAGGGATTTATTACTAATAAAATCTAGTTTTAATAGGTAATTTCACTTCAAAAATTAAATTTCTTAAAAGACCTATATCACACTTTTTAAAAACAGAAATTGAATTCCAGCCTTTGACTTTTAATTGTTCCTAGACACTGCTTAGATACTTAACAATACTGCTTGTTAATGTTTAACAATTATTAACCTACATATTTCTTTCACACGTTTTGCTTTACAATGATCAACAATTATTGTAAAAAACCCATTTTACTGCCTGCACAATATTTTAGCACTTATTATATTTTAGATATTTTTCTATAACGTGTTGGTTTATTAATAAACAATAACGATGAAAAGATGTTATTGCTAAGCACAAATATTTTAAAATTTTTATCAACATTTGAATGGATCTCCCACCTCCCAAATATGCTTTTCTTAGTTCTAAAATAAAATTTTTTTTCTTCAAGAAATTGTTGTCTTTTCATATATGCCGTTTGTCATATCTATTGTTACATCATAGGTAATTTATGTTATGTTTAGGCCTATAATCAGTCTATTTATTAACAAGTAATAAAAATTGTTTTAAAAGTCAATTTTTACTTAAGTCAACAAAGAAAATTTTTATTTTATTTTTTTTTAAATTTTATAATTACAATTATTGTAAATATGTATACATATGTCAGAGTAACAATACTAACTGGCAAAATAGAAAGCGAATTTTTTGGCAATTTTCCATTTTCCTTTCTATGTATGGTGTTGGTTTATTATTTTTGTTTGTTACTATTTATACGCTTTCTTCTTTTCGTCGCTTGCATTGTGTTGTAGTTCCCTTTCATATTGTTTGTTTGTAAAGCAAGTTTCAATACCGTTAATACAATTAGCTAGTTTATTTTATTCTTTTTATTCATTTTTCATCCTATAGCATTAATAATGATATTGTGTGGTAACCATGGCAACAATTTGAGGTTGTACAATAGAGGTTTCGACCACAACCAGATGGAGGGATGCGAACAATGTACATACATCTTTGAGAAGTAAGTTTCTAGATTTGAGAGATTTGGCTAAGTGCTAAAACGCTAGACTTCGAACACGAATCCGACCTAGACCCCCAAATTTATATATTTTAATTACTGAATAAATATTTGAAAAAATCTGTATTAACATCAATTGTCATCCACTGTAGGTTAAAAGAAATGTATTTGAATTTGATTGAATGAATAAAATCGTAGTTTTACCAACCAACGATTGATTAATTAACGATTGGAAATTTGTACAAGATGTATACATCAGGAGAGTGTGAGCTAATTAGACGAAATTGAAAAATGAATGAGTTGATAATAGCTCTATATTTTTTCATAGATTCTATGATTTATTTATGCACACGTAGGCTAGTACTCCGAGTTTCAAAAGTAGGTTAAACATATATTCAACCGCTGGCGTTGTATAAATAGTGTAATTAAAATACGCCCAGTACCACAATACAATATTTTAATTAAATAATTACTTTTTAGAAGCATTGTACAAATTAAATCCATATCCTCATTTCGATGACCAAGTGATCATCACCAAATTGTATAACTACACTAAAGCTACAATACAAACTTCATCATTATGGTAGCTAGGTCATCTAAATGTAGGTAAGAGATTGACCTGTATAACCTTTTTTTAATGTAATAATACTTGATACCTTGTATTGAGGTACTCTGTGTATTTCTAGGTATATTATTTAAACTGCCATTAATTAGGTGTAGGCTATATATTGCTACGTTCCTTAAATTTCGTTTTAAAACCTATTTCACACAAACAAACATATTTTTGCTTAGGAACCTTAAAATTACATACAAAACTTTTTGAACATTTTTACAATACTCTTTTAAAATTTCTTTTTTTTATTGTTGTATAAATATTTTTTTGACTGTAAGCGAGTGATAAAAAACATTGACTTAAGAGCGTCAGTTCATTTAAAATGCAAAATGTAATTTATATTAAATATGTTCGTGGCAATAGCACGAAGGCATGAATGGGAGGAGTGGCGGTTTAGTTATTATTACTATATTTCACTTATGTCACTTGTTATAACGTTTATAATAGTAAGTGGAATAGTTTTCCCTTCCCAAGGTTTCGCATAACGATGTAATTTTAATGTTTTAGAAATGCAAGATTAGAGTATCCTAGTTTTATTCGTAAAAGAAAAAATGTTCCTTTCAAAGTATTACAAGTGATTTATTGCTGTTGCATTGGCGAGATATATACAGTCAATTTTATAGTTCCTAAGTAAAAACGCGACAAATTTACACGATTACGAAGAAATATATCTTAAATAAACTGTTTGACTTTTATCACAAATAATAATGATAGGCTACACATTTGCTAACATGAAGTTATAACATTTGTAGAGCTTTATTCAAAGCAATTATAAAAACTTAATTTATGAATAACATTGTTATAGACACATTTTGCACAATTTTGGACAGAAACGAATGGATTATACTTTCTAGTTGTCAGTTGAACAAGATTATTTTAATACTTCATTATAGATTTAGCTAAACAATGATAGCTGGTGATGAAAGAGGTAATAAGAAACAATATTTTTCAATAATGCAGAAAAGTAATAAAACCTGATACTGATAAAAACAAAAATAAAACTAGGCAATGTTAAACTACAAACAGTATAGCTATAGAGTAGCCAGGTAGTTAAAAATTGATAAATTTTGCTAACGTATGTTAATGTATTGACAATCGAAGTATTTTCATATTTTATAGGGCTACGGTACTTTATTTCTCCTTTCTTCCTTTTTCAACCTTTCTTGGATGCACTGTTTAACCAGTTAGGTAGTAAATTTTATTTATGCTCAAACCAAATTATAAACGGGCACATGTTGTATAATGGCTTCAAGTATTATAACTTAGTATTTTTGTATAAGGAAAATGCAATATACCGTGATCGCCAAAATTAAAAGTACTGAAACTGAATCAGCTGTAGTTGGCTTCTCGATCAGCTGTGCCGACTTTTGATTGTTGTCACATATCGTGTTGTATTTCATTTCAGAATAATTTTTACAGACGTGGTACAAATAACTGGAGGGAAAGTTATATAATTGAAATAAAATCTTGCTACCATGCAGTACTGTTTATTTTCGCGCATACGTGCAATACAATACCATAAGGAATATTCAATAGCCTATATATAAACTTTGTTAACAAATTTCGAATGTATTGGAAATTGAGGTTAGTCTTAAATGTGCTTTTTTCAAAATTTTTATTTATTTTATCGCTAGCTCTAAGTTTATTTTGTAATTATTACTTTTTTTCTTTACATAAAAGGGTGGTTTACATTACTAAGAAGAATTTGTTTCCTATAACAATGACGACTGAAGAACCAGCAAGTTCATTATATATAAATATATATATATATATATATAAATGTATCAACTTTTCAATTTTCACTGTGGTAAATTTCTCGAAGAGTTTGTATGCAAATCTCGACCTAATGATTCAATTTAAGATTGTTGAATCGAGTCTCTGGATACATTGTTGAAAGTCTCTAGTTTGGTGGACGGGTATCACCTAGACAAGTCGTGTTTAATACTAAACTTTTTAATTTAATCAGGAGTGTACCATATGTTAATATAAATACCTTCTAACTCACTTTAAATGGATCTTTTGGTAGGGAATTTCGTTCTTGACAAAACGTAAGAAAAGGTGTGATATAGTATCAGCAAAAATGTAGTATTGTAAAAACAACTTTATAAAAGTGAAGAAATAATACAAGCCTATTTAAAAAATGTTTATTGTTCTGCTATTTTGTTATAATCTATATAAATATAAGTAAAAACAAATTTGTCTTTTTACGAAATAATTTGCTCTGTAATAAATCCTTTCAAATGCTCTCCAGCTATTTGATCTATCTGCGAGAACATAGATAATTCTAGTAAATGGAGGACAATAGAAATACAGGAGTAGTTGCTTCATTACTAAAGACAGCTGATGTACTAAAGGTCTGTCAAAATGTAACATTTTATTCAGTGTTTCTTTTTATAAAGTAAAACAACACATCAATTTTCTTCATATTATTTTAAACAATACTCTTTTTTTCACACAAATTGAAAATTTTTCTGCATATTAAGTGGGGTATTGTCAAGGCCGTTTCACCCCTTTATCGGCCTCGCCATATACTTCATGCAAAACATATGCAATGAGTAATGAATCAAATCTCGCCTCCAGACAAATTAAATACAATAAACTAAAGGAGCGTTTCAATTGAAACCGCAGAGATAGCGTTCCACCCCTATTTAAGGCCTCCTACGGACAATGAGGCATAAAGCATGCTGCTGCCTCGGGCCGGAGTTATCCATGTTAATTCAATTGCGAGCCGCGGATACGATCGAGTGTGTGGGAGGCAAGGCTTCTGATTTTCTCGCTGTTTGCAATTATCTGTTACATTCTCGATCTGTGTTTGTGATAATGCAAAACAACCAATCCTCTTATTGAGATATTGTTGAGCTCGTGTGTGTTTAGAAACTATTTCACACGAATAATAACCATTACATTACAAACAGACAAGAAAAACAGTATTATGGCGACAAAACTTAAATGTAGGTATATTATAGCTCTTCGGCAAAGGTCAAACGCAAAATGCAGTGACAAAAGTACAGTGGACGGCACAGCAGGTCATATGAGCCTTCGTAAAGTAAGTAGATAAAAATAATTTTATATTTCGAAACAGAGTTAGTGGAGAGCTAACTAAGGCCAACCCACTGTATTTACTGTGAAAAAATATGAACATAAATTAAATCACACACTTCAATTTTGTTTTGGGGCTTAGCTGAACAAAGCGAGGATTATCGCATTTTTGCACCTATCGGGACTATGGTGTTTGTATGGCTCTTATGAATTAACAAATGCTCTTAAATTATTTAACAACTACATTTTTAAATTATGTAGTTGATTAATAGTTTAATGGAATACAGAATTATTCATATCATCTACATTTATCAGTAAATTGACAAAATGTTTTATAAAAGGGGCACAAAATTTACTTTTCTCAAAAACGTGTGGGGGTCTAGAGTCTCTCAAGCTTGCTCGGGAAGTGTTGCTTTTATTTACTTCCCATTTAACCCTCCTAAAAATTCACAATTCATAGAAACTGCTTAAAGATAACATATTTTAGAAATTTGTCTCAATAATTAATCGAACCAATGTTCTGTACAGTTATTTCGAAAATAATCATCACGCAGACTGTAAAGTCATTTAATCATTTTATCTTTATCTTGGAAATAGTTAGAGTTTGTCTTTATCATTCGATTTCTTTGTTCTAAGACACTTATACTACTTTTAGTCACTTGAAAAAAATTGTGTCGTTCGGAAATAATTATCTATTTTGTTAAACGAACACACACACACACACACACACACACACACACACACACACACACACACACACACACACACACACACACACACACACACACACATACACACCTAAGAATATAAAAAGTCTTTTATTTAAATTAAATTTTTTCGAGATAACTGGACATTTCTTTGTTAAGAAATAGCCAATTGCACAGGTAAATGTCAAAATATAATTTCTTTATCGTAACCACTTTATTTTGCTTAAAAGCCTTCAGAAAATATCCTATAAAAGCCTACCCACGGGATTTACACATTAGCCGTATGATGCAAACATAGTGTTAAAAGGACTAAATTTACGGATTTAGCTAAAATAATAAAGAAAGTAATTGGCTATGACACGTCTACACATTTTCATTTATGCTCTTTCCATGTAAAGTCTAATGTGTAATTATTTTCTTTTAACTTACTGTTTAGTTTTTGAAAAATAACTGCTGCTTTAAAGTTTGTAGTGTTAGATAAAATAAACAAAGCCGTCCAGAATTACTAGAATCTTGTCAATCTTATTTAGTTTAGTAATAATTCTTACATTTTGTTTATTTATAATATATGTTTCTTTAACTTTATACAATATAATAGTCCTGTAATATGCAAAATTTATAAATAATTTAACGAATAAAACCTAATACACAAAATAAATAATAATATTCCTGTAATTTAATTTATTTTAAAAAGCCCTTGTTAGATAATGTTTTCCCGCCATTTTAAAATCGGTTCCAGTATGGAGGGAGTGCGGGAATAGTTTCCACCCTAACAAGTGGGATTGGTATGGGCGCCATAATGGGTGTGTTTGGTTACGTTCGTGAATGTTATTTAAGCTTAGTATTTACAATAAAATCCGGGTAAATGTGGAAAAACGAATTGGAAAAACCGAAAAATAAAAGCAATCACAAACAGCATGTTTAATGATATTAAGGGGTGTTACATTTGCAATCTCCAAATAAATTACTAGGCAGAATTGAGTTTCCAATACTGAATAACAAAACTGTTTTGTTTCCAACAAAATAATATTATACTAAATAACTGAATGAAGCAACTGTGGCATAATGTTTATTCTTAAATAAATAAAACCTTTATACCACAAATAACTTTTATTTAAACCTTATGTATATTTCAATTGCACAGCAATCATTTTCAGAGGTATTTAAAAAATATTGTATTAGAGGAGTTGTATTTTTTAAATACCTCTGAAGATGATTGATGTGCAATTGAAATGTACATACGGTTTAAATAAAAGTTATTTATGGTATAGAGGTTTTATTTATTTAAGAATATTATACTAAGCTTAAATATCAGCAAAATTTTAACTGCATTAGCGTCTAAATTGCAGTTAATCGTAACCAATCATTGCTAGTGAATTTATAACTTTAAAAAAATATTCTACAGTCTGAAAACTTATGTATTATGTATAAAATATTTATAATTTAAATGAGGTATGTTAGAAATTATGGTCGTAGATGATATTGACTAAATATCTACAAACACGGTTTGTGAGCCGGATAGATTTTGGAGTTTTGGGTTATCTTGTGTTCAGAAGACTTATATCAGAAGGATTGTAGAAGGAGTGCCCCCCTTCCCACATACATATAGATATCCACGAATTACACAGGACAGGAGTTACGGCACGTTGTTTTTATATGGACAAGATCTGGATATTAACTATCCTTTATTTTTTTGTGTTTTTTTCCTGATGTAAATATTTCTGTTTCTCATTCGTTCTTCAGGCTTTTGGCCATTCTTTTTAAAAAGCTATCTAAGCTAAATATCTCGCATAAATATGATTTTCCCATAAAGTAAGCTAATTACATTTGTTAAGCTAGGTTTTTGGCATAAACTAAACTATTTGATGAGCTATCGACGATAAACTATTCCCACGGAATAAGCTAATCATATAAGTTGTTGAGTAGAGTTAAGCTGAGATATTTACCTCAATTAAACTATTAAAATCGAGATAATCTATTCCCACGACCTTAGCTATTCACATAAGTTGAGCTATTCACAAAAGTTAAGCTATACACATAAGTTGAGTAATAAATACACAAAAACCTCTTAACCACAAACTTTCTTTAATTTACCCTAATGTACATTTCAGTTACAAAGTAACCATCCTCAGAGGGATAACATACAAAGACTCTTTGTATGTTATCCCTCTGAGGATGGTTACTTTGTAACTGAAATGTACATTAGGGTACATTAAAAGAAAGTTTGTGGTTAAGAGGTTTTTGTGTATTTATTATTAAATTCAACCACAGTATATTCCTAATAAATAGTAACATAAGCCTCGCTATTTACATAATTTAACCTACTTCCTACAAGAACAATCCAATTAACAACAGTTAGGCTATTCCCATCAGATACTGTAAAAGATTTTAATCATTGAAGTTATTTATATAAGTTAAACTATCCATTAAATCCAAACTACTAGATATATTGTATCAAATTTCGCAGTTTACAGCTGACAGTCTGAGAAACAAACAAACCGCGACACATGGTAAGACTCGAAAATAACATACATCGATATAAAATCATTAGTCTAATGCCAATTATATTTGTAATAGTCTGTCACATACGAGAATAAAATAGGCGTAATTATTTGATAAGTTTATATAACTGCAGAGTAAGTTGAAATTACCGATGTGCACTGTTCAGCGTCTAACTGTCCCGGCCTAGGCTATTAGAATGTCCTGAAGCTAAGGCTGTGTAATAGTTATTCCTCTAGCGGACTAACTCAAGACAAAACAGTGACTGGTGCTTCTCTCCCGGTGGGGCTCTCACACCGAATTACACCCGCTATTCTCAGCTGTTGTTATGACAAAGGAACTCTCATCAGCCTAAAGTGTTCTCACCTGTTGGAGTAATCAAGACGCAAGAGCTAAGCTAAGGGGACAAGATATGTTATTGATACCAATCAAGCTATTCCCATCGGCTACTCTAAGGATTCTTATTATTAAAGCTGTTCATAAGAGCTTAACTATTCTTATCTGTAAAGCTGTTCACATAGGTTAAGCTAATTCCATCTATTAAACTATTCACATGCGCTTAAGGTAATTAGATAAGCTACGTTATTTATATCAGTTTAGCTATTCATACCAGTCAAGCTATTTACAACTGTTAGGGTATTCACCTAAGCTCAAGCTATCCAGATAAGCTAGATTATACACATCAGCTAAGCTATAGCCATCAGTTATAGGCCTACTATTCACACGACCTCAGCTAAGCTATAGTCATCAGTTATAGGCCTACTATTCACACGACCTTAGCTAAGGCATAGTCATCAGTTAAGCTATTCATACCAGTCAAGCTATTTACAACTGTTAGGGTATTCACCTAAGCTCAAGCTATCCAGATAAGCTAAATTATACACATCAGCTAAGCTATAGTCATCAGTTATAGGCCTACTATTCACACGACCTCAGCTAAGGCATAGTCATCAGTTATAGGCCTACTATTCACACGACCTCAGCTAAGGCATAGTCATCAGTTAAGCTATTCATACCAGTCAAGCTATTTACAACTGTTAGGGTATTCATCTAAGCTCAAGCTATCCAGATAAGCTAGATTATACACATCAGCTAAGCTATAGTCATCAGTTATAGGCCTACTATTCACACGACCTCAGCTAAGCTATAGTCATCAGTTATAGGCCTACTATTCACATGACCTCAGCTAAGCCATAGTCATTAGTTAAGCTATTCACACTACCTCAGCAATTCACATCAGCTAAGCTATTGTCTTCAGTTAAGCTATTCACACGACATTATCTATTCACATCTTCTAAGCTATTGTCATCAGTTAAGCTATTCACGCGACATTAGCTATTCACATCGGCTAAGCTATTGTCTTCAATTAGGATATTGACTTGAGCTTAGCTATACACATCGTCTAAGCTATTGTCATCAGTTAAGCTATTCACACGATCTTAGCTATTCACATCAGCTAAGCTATTGTCTTCAATTAGGATATTCACTTGAGCTCAACTATACACATCGTCTAAGCTATTGTGACCAGTTAAGCTATTCACACGAGCTCATCTAAGATATTGTCATCAGTTAAGCTATTCAAACGAGCCCAACTCACATCAGATAAAATGTTAAAATAGCGACAGAGTTCTGACTGAGCATAAACTATTACAAAATCACACATTTGTATCTTGTATTTCCTGTTTCGTCGTCTGTACGTTGCAGCTTCATTATGGTACATGATTACACTACGTGATGTAGGAAGTTAAGAAGAAGTTTGTTTAATTTAATTATTTGATATTTTTTTTGTGGAGTAGATATTGTTTACAAACTTTGCTTTTAAGGAAATATAATAAATGTGAAGTTTATACTTAAAGCAATAAATGTCACACCTCTCTAGCTCGTTGGCGGGGACAGTTTATTGTATGAGGGAAACATATTTGTACGAGCAATCAATGTCGGTACATATTTACACCCTTACAGTTACGTCTATAATGCACATTACTTCGCAAAAGCTAACCCATTCCTCCTGTCACGATATAGCCATTGTAAGTCTGAACTTCTCTTAATTAATTTCTTCAACTTGAAATTTCCTCTTCAAATTAAATTGCAACAAGCGAAGCTATATTTAACGGCTGTGAAAAAAGTTGTACTTTACGACTTTCTTCATCTTCTTCGGGAAGTTTAATTTTTCAAGTTGGGATTATGATTTTTGAATTTACTTATCTAGTTAGCATAACAGAAATAAATATAATAGAGGTTATTAAAACCTTCACGTGTTTAATGGAAGAGCTTATCACAGATGAAATAGTTATTACATAGGTCTACAATATTCTGTACGATTAATAGGTACCGTATGCGACATATAGTACAAGAAATGTTTACTATGGGGCAGTAGCCTATCGGACAGTTCCTCAAAGGCACAAAATTATTTATAAAACCTAATTATAATAAGCATAAGTATAATAACGACCTAATAATTACGAATTAATAATAATCTAATAGTAATAACCTAATAATAATAACCCAATAAAATTAACCTAATAATAATAACCTAATAATAATAATAATAATAACCTAATAATAATAATAATAATAACCTAATAATAATAAGCATAAGTATATTAATAACCTAATAATAATAACCTAATAATAATAACATAATAATAATAATAATAACTTAATAATAATAATAATAATAACCTAATAATAAGTTACACATCTTATTATAATTTAAATGATTTATTTTACATTTGTAAATTAATTTACGCAAAGTAAAAACATTTAGACCTACTGTGGTCATACCTTACGAGTAAGTGTAGGAGGCGGCAAATGTTGGTGATCATCTATAATACAGAGTGGCGCACATAAAAGTAGCCCGTAAACAAATTAAACATAATTGAAATGAAACCTGTATGTTTACGACATATCTTGGATTATTGTAACAACTTTCGAATACAATGAAGAGCGTATAGAATTCTTTGGCAAGATCTGCGTCACACACTTACTCGCCGTGAGGAATGCCTAGTCGACGTACGGACTTTGTTGTATAAGAGCTGCGGTGATGATAGCAACAACTACAGAAGTCCGGACTTACTTCTCGATTTATTGTGTTTGTACTACACTATCTTCGTAACAACACTTGTACCATCCTCTTACCACAAATAGTACTCTCTGGGTATTTCTCACGAAACTTTTCACTCGTTTCATTAATTGAACCGCTTCGGACATAGTTCTCTACAATAAAAACTCTCTGTTCCCCAGAATACGACGGCTTTGTGCCAAATAACCACATTCGGGGTATTTGCTATGCTATTATGACCTTCATATTTGCAGGTTGTACACGGTAAGGGGAAAATAGGGGGAATTTCGCTTCATTCGGCATAAACATTATACAATCTCGGATAAGTTACGGGGCTACTTTCACGTGCGCCATCCTGTACAATGAAATTGATTTACAAAATTAACGACTTCATAATATCTGATTCTGAGAATGAATGTTGTATGAGAAAAGTTGAACAATTCCCTTACACTATATATGGTTATACGTACTTATATGTTTTATATTATATAGTTAAATGTAATTCAAGAATTGTATAAAAGACGTCTACTGAAATTTTAGCAGCTTTGAAATGCCTTTTCTTTACTTTTTCATTATTTACCTACGCATAATGCATTTTATACTTCTGAGTTTACTTGAGACGAAATAACCTTTTTTGGTTCTTCGTAAAATAGTAATTAAAATCCTTCAACTGCACAATTTTCATATTTTTAAATTACTTCGATTTTACGAATAGAATATTATCACTCTCCTGAAATCTTGTACAAATTTTCAGTCGTTAATAAAATACGTGTTTATTCATCCATTTAAGTTCAAATACATTTTTTAAAACTTATAGAGGATGACAATTGATGTTAATCCAGTTTTTTCAAATTACTATTCAATAATTAAATTATAAAATTGGGGGTCTATCCAGATTCGAACTGTGTATTTTCGTGTTCGGAGTCTAAGGCTTATGACATTGATCCAACTATCCTATTGCTAGAAGCCAATTTCTCAAAGATGTATATGAATATTTCTTTTGCACCCGACTGGTTGTCGTCAAAAACTCCATTCCATAACCTTAAATTGTTGCCATGGTTACCACACAATATTATAAAAAATGCTCCAGGATTACAACTGAATGAAAAGAATAAAATAAACAAACTAGATTAAGTCTTGAACCTTGCTTCACAAATGGACAATTCGAAACTACAAAACAATGCAAGAGACGGAAAAAAAGAAAGCAAACAAATAGTAATAAACAAAAATAATAGTATAACAACATACATAGAAAGAAAAATGGAAAGATTTAAGGAAATATGCTTCCTATTTTTCCACTTAATATTCTTATTCTGAAATGAAAAGAATAAAATAAACAAACTAGATTAACAGTGTTGAACCTTGCTTCACAAATGGACAATTCGAATCTACAACACAATGCAAGAGACGGAAAAAAAGAAAGCAAACAAATAGTAATAAACAAAAATAATAGTATAACAACATACATAGAAAGAAAAATGGAAAGATTTAAGGAAATATGCTTCCTATTTTTCCACTTAATATTCTTATTCTGAAATGAAAAGAATAAAATAAACAAACTAGATTAACAGTGTTGAACCTTGCTTCACAAATGGACAATTCGAATCTACAACACAATGCAAGAGACGGAAAAAAAGAAAGCAAACAAATAGTAATAAACAAAAATAATAGTATAACACCATACATAGAAAGAAAAATGGAAAGATTTAAGGAAATATGCTTTCTATTTTACCACTTAATATTATTATTCTGAAATGAAAAGAATAAAATAAACAAACAAACTAGATTAACAGATTTATATTAATTAAAATAACCTCTCACCACAAATTCAACAAATTTTAATTTAACCTTATGTATATTTCGACTACAAAGTAATCATCTTCAGAGGTATTTTTACAAATAACTAGAGTTATTTGTAAAAATACATCTGAAGATGATTACTTTGTAGTCGAAATGTACATAAGGTTAAAATAAAATTTGTTGAATTTGTGGTGAGAGGTTGTTTTAATTAATATAAACATTTACGCCACAGTTGCTTTAAGTTGTTGTAGATTAACAGAGTTGAAGCTTGCTTCACAAACGGACAATGCGAAAGGAAAGCGAAAAGAAACAACACAAACACAGACGAAGCGACGAAAAAAAAGAAAAATGGAAAATTGCAAGGAAATTAGTTTTCTATTTTCCACTTATTATTGTTATTCTGACATATGTATATAAATATTTATATTAATTGTAATTATAAGTAAAAGGAACTAAAATAAAGTTTTTCTTTTTTGATTTAAGTAGGAATTGACTTTTAAAAAAATTATAATACTTGTTATTACTGAAACTATTGTAAGCATTATAATATTTTGGATTTATTATTTACAGTTACAAAAGTTGCAAAGTTACAAACGTAGTTATTAGCTTATACAATAAATATAAGAATACATACTTATAGGTTACGCAATACAGTAGTACCTCATTATAACGGACCCTATTAAAGCGGACGTCGCATATAAGGGACTGTTTTCAAGATAGAATACTCTATCTCCCAATCATTTAACACGACTGATTTTTCCGAACCAAAATTTAATTCTTTCACATATTTCTCCATCATTCATTGTACAATATGGCCGACTACCTCTGGTAAGCACTCTTTCCCACTAGTCAAGGCTTATCGCCTTAATCCGGCAGGTCCTCTTTAGTGTATAACTTAGTGTTTCAAAATTTGATAAAAATACCGCTGAGCTTTTACATGTCTTATTCAGAGCTGAGGGAGAACTCAGTAAAATAGGGGTGAGAGGGGTAGGCAGTCTAAATTGCGTTGTGATCGTAAACTGTAGGTACGAAATCTAATTAGGCTTCGGAAATTGTTTAAAATATATTTTTAAAATAAAAATTTGAAAATCGTTTGCTAAATGATAATAGTTACTATATAAAATATTAACTAACACACACGAAGTAGTAATTTTATGCACAAATAGTTAGGCCTATCAATAGGCAAAAACAGTGAGAGACAAACTGTTTAGGATTAGTTACAATCGTAGGCAATAGTATGCATCACTTGCTACAAGTAGCAAATGCTTCATTCAACACTTACAACATTTATCAGTTAATATAGCTAGATTCTAAAGTTACTACTTAGATGTTATTTAGCTAGTTTCAAAAGTTACTACTTACATCAGTTATTAGGCTATAGCTAGATTCAAAAGTGACTACATACATCAGTTAATATAGCAATATGCAAAACTTACTACTTATATCAATTAATGTAGCTAGACTCTCAAGTTAGGCCCTACTACTTACATGAGTTGTTAGTTATCGCTAGATTCAAAAGTTAATGCTTCAGTTACTATATCTTGATTCAAAAGTTACTACTTACCTCAGTTAATACAGGTAGATTTAAAAGTTAATACTTACATCTGTAAATATTGCTAGATTCTCAAGTTAGGATCTACTACTTACATCAGTTGTTATAGTTAAATTTAAAAGTTCATACTTCAGTTACTATATCTTGATTCAAAAGTTACTACTTACCTCAGTTAATACAGGTATATTTAAAAGTTAATACTTACATCTGTAAATATTGCTAGATTCTCAAGTTAGGATCTACTACTTACATCAGTTGTTTTAGTTAAATTTAAAAGTTAATACTTCAGTTACTATACCTTGATTCAAAAGTTACTACTTACCTCAGTTAATACAGGTAGATTTAAAAGTTAATACTTACATCTGTAAATATTGCTAGATTCTCAACTACTTACATCAGTTGTTATAGTTAAATTTAATAGTTAATACTTCAATGATTATATCTTGATTCAAAAGTTACTACTAACATCAGTTGATACAGGTAGATTCAAAAGTTAATACTTACATCTGTCAATATAGCTAGATTCAAAAGTTACTACTTGCATTAGTTAATATAGCTAGATTCAAAATTTACTACTTGTATTAGTTAATATAGCTAGATTCAAAATTTATTACTTGTATTAGTTAATATAGCTAGATTCAAAAGTTACTACTTGCATTAGTTAATATATCTAGATTCAAAAGTTACTACTTGCATTAGTTAATATATCTAGATTCAAAAGTTACTACTTGCATTAGTTAATATAGCTAGATTCAAAAGTTACTACTTGCATTAGTTAATATATCTAGATTCAAAAGTTACTACTTGTATTAGTTAATATAGCTAGATTCAAAATTTACTACTTGTATTAGATAATATAGCTAGATTCAAAATTTACTACTTGTATTAGTTAATATAGCTAGATTCAAAAGTTACTACTTGCATTAGTTAATATATCTAGATTCAAAAGTTACTACTTGCATTAGTTAATATAGCTAGATTCAAAATTTACTACTTGTATTAGTTAATATAGCTAGATTCAAAATTTACTACTTGTATTAGTTAATATAGCTAGATTCAAAAGTTACTACTTGCATTAGTTAATATAGCTAGATTCAAAAGTTACTACTTGCATTAGTTAATATAGCTAGATTCAAAATTTACTACTTGTATTAGTTAATATAGCTAAATTCAAAATTTACTACTTGTATTAGTTAATATAGCTAGATTCAAAATTTACTACTTGTATTAGTTAATATAGCTAGATTCAAAATTTACTACTTGTATTAGATAATATAGCTAGATTCAAAATTTACTACTTGTATTAGTTAATATAGCTAGATTCAAAAGTTACTACTTGCATTAGTTAATATATCTAGATTCAAAAGTTACTACTTGCATTAGTTAATATAGCTAGATTCAAAATTTACTACTTGCATTAGTTAATATAGCTAGATTCAAAATTTACTACTTGTATTAGTTAATATAGCTAGATTCAAAATTTACTACTTGTATTAGTTAATATAGCTAGATTCAAAAGTTACTACTTGCATTAGTTAATATAGCTAGATTCAAAATTTACTACTTGTATTAGTTTATGTAGCTAGATTAAAAAGTTACTACTTGCATTAGTTTACATTGATAGGTTCAAAAGTTACTACTTGCATCAATTTATATAGCTAGATTAAAAAATCACTATAAATAATTCATACTACATACAAATAATGCTTGTAGGTAAAAAGAGCTTTAGTTCCGTCTTCTTTAATAATTTATTATCTTCATTAATTGACTTATAGGGAGCCTAGTCATTACAACTACTTTATGAATAAAAATAATTATTGTTTTTTAAGGAATAAATATTTACCGTAACTTTAATACAAATCTGTCACTTTAAAACAAATTTGTTGAGATTAGTATTACATTAATAGGAACAGTTTAGACATTAAAATACCAAACATTTCTCTTATAACAAAAGATTTAACATTGTATTAAAATGTATAAGTTATTTAAAATGAATGGAAGGGCGTTCACTACAATACCATGGTGTAGTTTTCACGCGATCCAGGAGGCATATGTGAAACAAATTCATTTGAGAAGGACCGATAGTTTATTGTGGTTGTGCCGTGGCACAGCGAATATAATGTAAAGTTAAAAGGTTAACTTTTAAGTTAAATTTACCTTTTAAGTTCAAAGGAAAACCTCTATTGTTTGTATTAATGTTAAGTAAAAGATATATTATATAAATTAGGATTGATTTGTTGGTATCTTAAAACAAAAATAAGGGCCTAATTAAAAACTCTAATAAATTCCAATAAATATAGAACGCAAATACTTAAATTGACTAGTAAAAGTGTTTTTACCAACACAATATTAAAAGAATTAGTATGCTAAAAAAATCTATTTTTCTGCTTTAATTAGAATTTTTTGTCAATGACATTAGGACACATTTAGGAAAAGCGTGGAATTCCTTTCGTACGGCGACAGCAGATTTTCCGACGACATTAAAAAGAAAGATGGCAAGGAAACAACTCAGAGAAGTGGCATTTTATGTTTATTTTAAAGCGGAGGAACCAAGTTTTACTGAATTACCTTTAGCTTTACAGAATTTTCAGGGTGTCTGACACACAATAAAAGATGTCAACATGTCTATTCACCTTTATATACGTTAAATAATTTAGCTATACTAGTTTAAAATATTCAGCCTTGAGGGCAGTTACGAAATGGAATGTTTATTATCTGGCGGCTACATTACACTCGTAAATACTGCAAGCAGTTTTCTGATCGCACTGCCCCTTGCGTCGCTCTTAAAGGTCACCGCATCGTTTTGTCATATCCGGAACAGCCTACTGCCTTAATTGCAGGTTATTATCAATTAAGTTTGCAAAGCACCTGAAAAACTGCAGGCGGATGTCATTACCATAAGCAATACACTGGGTTGTCTAGCTGCACGAAACCCATATATACTGCGTGCTGCATGAACTTTGCGCAAGTACGTACAGCCTGTGCAATCGTTATGCAATCGTGAAATAATCGATTGAAATAAAAAATGACTTCAGCTTATTTCGGTTTATCGTCTTTACTTATATAAGGAATGTAATGAACAAAGGTTATGTAGACAAACATTTTTTTCGAGAAATGCCAATTTTCAAACTCTCCAAAGTTGAAACAACCGATTCTAAAATATATTACGGTGTTGGTGAAATTATGATCATGTTTTATAAATTTAGAAATATGTCAAATTACGAATACATTTTATTGTTTTTTTTAAATGAAACAATTCTCATTAAAAAAAAACAAAGATCGATTTTTGTAGAAGCTATGTTTTTATTGAATTAGCTTTAAATACTTATATTTTCGGCTAAGCTTCTAAAATCTTACATTGCAAAATAAATTGAAGAATATGACCTATATTTGGTATTTTGGTGTTATACCGACCATACAGCTATAGGGAATGTAGCACACTACAGAATGAAAATATACGTAAATAAACTTTTATATGAAACTTTTACAAAACTACTCAAAAATATTGCCTGAAGAAGAACAAAGTTATTTTAAATGACAACATGAAGCATTAAACTTATCTTGAAGTTATTTACAAATATAACCTTATTTTTCAAACATGTTTATTTATAAACAAATTGATTAGGAGTTATTGCATTATTTTATACAACATTACTATTTACCTATAATAAAATATATCTATGAAGTGTCCAGTTAGGATTGGTTAGGAATGTTTTGTTGTAAGAAATGTAAAAACCTAATGTAAAGATTTACTTATGTATATTTAATTTCGGCAATATCCTACATTCCCTATATGTGTAGTCGGTATAATACTAATGTACCCTAAATTTAAATAACTATTTAAATAGGTTAATGACTTTAAACTGTAACTACAATTTCATTCCGGGTTGCAGGTAGACACGTGCTCTTTTTCCCCCGGGGTGAGAGTAGGTCAACCTTTAGACCTTCATGCCTTTTCCCTTTAGATTTTGAAGCAAAAGATGCTCCAATATTACTTTAGGCTAACTATTGCAAAATTACGGCATTTCCTTATCCCTCTTAGACAAGTTGTAACCAATACACAACCCTTTACGACTAATATGGAATAGGTTATTCAGATATGCAAAACTAAATATGTTATGCAATGATACTTCTCTATACCAGGAACATCATCCCGTTCCTTAACCTTACCCGACAGTCAAGGGGTTTATCTGGCAGTCGAAAGGGTTTTGTCACCAGTGAAGGGTTTTTATCCGGCAGTCAAGATGTTTATCCGGCAGTCAAGGCTCCTATCCGTCAGTTATTAGGCTATAGCTAGATTCAAAAGTGACTACATACATCAGTTAATATAGCAATATGCAAAACTTACTACTTATATCAATTAATGTAGCTAGACTCTCAAGTTAGGCCCTACTACTTACATGAGTTGTTAGTTATCGCTAGATTCAAAAGTTAATGCTTCAGTTACTATATCTTGATTCAAAAGTTACTACTTACCTCAGTTAATACAGGTAGATTTAAAAGTTAATACTTACATCTGTAAATATTGCTAGATTCTCAAGTTAGGATCTACTACTTACATCAGTTGTTATAGTTAAATTTAAAAGTTCATACTTCAGTTACTATATCTTGATTCAAAAGTTACTACTTACCTCAGTTAATACAGGTATATTTAAAAGTTAATACTTACATCTGTAAATATTGCTAGATTCTCAAGTTAGGATCTACTACTTACATCAGTTGTTTTAGTTAAATTTAAAAGTTAATACTTCAGTTACTATACCTTGATTCAAAAGTTACTACTTACCTCAGTTAATACAGGTAGATTTAAAAGTTAATACTTACATCTGTAAATATTGCTAGATTCTCAACTACTTACATCAGTTGTTATAGTTAAATTTAATAGTTAATACTTCAATGATTATATCTTGATTCAAAAGTTACTACTAACATCAGTTGATACAGGTAGATTCAAAAGTTAATACTTACATCTGTCAATATAGCTAGATTCAAAAGTTACTACTTGCATTAGTTAATATAGCTAGATTCAAAATTTACTACTTGTATTAGTTAATATAGCTAGATTCAAAATTTATTACTTGTATTAGTTAATATAGCTAGATTCAAAAGTTACTACTTGCATTAGTTAATATATCTAGATTCAAAAGTTACTACTTGCATTAGTTAATATATCTAGATTCAAAAGTTACTACTTGCATTAGTTAATATAGCTAGATTCAAAAGTTACTACTTGCATTAGTTAATATATCTAGATTCAAAAGTTACTACTTGTATTAGTTAATATAGCTAGATTCAAAATTTACTACTTGTATTAGATAATATAGCTAGATTCAAAATTTACTACTTGTATTAGTTAATATAGCTAGATTCAAAAGTTACTACTTGCATTAGTTAATATATCTAGATTCAAAAGTTACTACTTGCATTAGTTAATATAGCTAGATTCAAAATTTACTACTTGTATTAGTTAATATAGCTAGATTCAAAATTTACTACTTGTATTAGTTAATATAGCTAGATTCAAAAGTTACTACTTGCATTAGTTAATATAGCTAGATTCAAAAGTTACTACTTGCATTAGTTAATATAGCTAGATTCAAAATTTACTACTTGTATTAGTTAATATAGCTAAATTCAAAATTTACTACTTGTATTAGTTAATATAGCTAGATTCAAAATTTACTACTTGTATTAGTTAATATAGCTAGATTCAAAATTTACTACTTGTATTAGATAATATAGCTAGATTCAAAATTTACTACTTGTATTAGTTAATATAGCTAGATTCAAAAGTTACTACTTGCATTAGTTAATATATCTAGATTCAAAAGTTACTACTTGCATTAGTTAATATAGCTAGATTCAAAATTTACTACTTGTATTAGTTAATATAGCTAGATTCAAAATTTACTACTTGTATTAGTTAATATAGCTAGATTCAAAAGTTACTACTTGCATTAGTTAATATAGCTAGATTCAAAAGTTACTACTTGCATTAGTTAATATAGCTAGATTCAAAATTTACTACTTGTATTAGTTAATATAGCTAAATTCAAAATTTACTACTTGTATTAGTTAATATAGCTAGATTCAAAATTTACTACTTGTATTAGTTAATATAGCTAGATTCAAAATTTACTACTTGTATTAGATAATATAGCTAGATTCAAAATTTACTACTTGTATTAGTTAATATAGCTAGATTCAAAAGTTACTACTTGCATTAGTTAATATATCTAGATTCAAAAGTTACTACTTGCATTAGTTAATATAGCTAGATTCAAAATTTACTACTTGCATTAGTTAATATAGCTAGATTCAAAATTTACTACTTGTATTAGTTAATATAGCTAGATTCAAAATTTACTACTTGTATTAGTTAATATAGCTAGATTCAAAAGTTACTACTTGCATTAGTTAATATAGCTAGATTCAAAATTTACTACTTGTATTAGTTTATGTAGCTAGATTAAAAAGTTACTACTTGCATTAGTTTACATTGATAGGTTCAAAAGTTACTACTTGCATCAATTTATATAGCTAGATTAAAAAATCACTATAAATAATTCATACTACATACAAATAATGCTTGTAGGTAAAAAGAGCTTTAGTTCCGTCTTCTTTAATAATTTATTATCTTCATTAATTGACTTATAGGGAGCCTAGTCATTACAACTACTTTATGAATAAAAATAATTATTGTTTTTTAAGGAATAAATATTTACCGTAACTTTAATACAAATCTGTCACTTTAAAACAAATTTGTTGAGATTAGTATTACATTAATAGGAACAGTTTAGACATTAAAATACCAAACATTTCTCTTATAACAAAAGATTTAACATTGTATTAAAATGTATAAGTTATTTAAAATGAATGGAAGGGCGTTCACTACAATACCATGGTGTAGTTTTCACGCGATCCAGGAGGCATATGTGAAACAAATTCATTTGAGAAGGACCGATAGTTTATTGTGGTTGTGCCGTGGCACAGCGAATATAATGTAAAGTTAAAAGGTTAACTTTTAAGTTAAATTTACCTTTTAAGTTCAAAGGAAAACCTCTATTGTTTGTATTAATGTTAAGTAAAAGATATATTATATAAATTAGGATTGATTTGTTGGTATCTTAAAACAAAAATAAGGGCCTAATTAAAAACTCTAATAAATTCCAATAAATATAGAACGCAAATACTTAAATTGACTAGTAAAAGTGTTTTTACCAACACAATATTAAAAGAATTAGTATGCTAAAAAAATCTATTTTTCTGCTTTAATTAGAATTTTTTGTCAATGACATTAGGACACATTTAGGAAAAGCGTGGAATTCCTTTCGTACGGCGACAGCAGATTTTCCGACGACATTAAAAAGAAAGATGGCAAGGAAACAACTCAGAGAAGTGGCATTTTATGTTTATTTTAAAGCGGAGGAACCAAGTTTTACTGAATTACCTTTAGCTTTACAGAATTTTCAGGGTGTCTGACACACAATAAAAGATGTCAACATG
This sequence comes from Prosapia bicincta, assembly GCA_036971475.1. Classification (NCBI taxonomy): domain Eukaryota; kingdom Metazoa; phylum Arthropoda; class Insecta; order Hemiptera; family Cercopidae; genus Prosapia; species Prosapia bicincta. The sequence continues at coordinate 124,983,094 of JBAIZL010000001.1, forward strand.
TCTATTCACCTTTATATACGTTAAATAATTTAGCTATACTAGTTTAAAATATTCAGCCTTGAGGGCAGTTACGAAATGGAATGTTTATTATCTGGCGGCTACATTACACTCGTAAATACTGCAAGCAGTTTTCTGATCGCACTGCCCCTTGCGTCGCTCTTAAAGGTCACCGCATCGTTTTGTCATATCCGGAACAGCCTACTGCCTTAATTGCAGGTTATTATCAATTAAGTTTGCAAAGCACCTGAAAAACTGCAGGCGGATGTCATTACCATAAGCAATACACTGGGTTGTCTAGCTGCACGAAACCCATATATACTGCGTGCTGCATGAACTTTGCGCAAGTACGTACAGCCTGTGCAATCGTTATGCAATCGTGAAATAATCGATTGAAATAAAAAATGACTTCAGCTTATTTCGGTTTATCGTCTTTACTTATATAAGGAATGTAATGAACAAAGGTTATGTAGACAAACATTTTTTTCGAGAAATGCCAATTTTCAAACTCTCCAAAGTTGAAACAACCGATTCTAAAATATATTACGGTGTTGGTGAAATTATGATCATGTTTTATAAATTTAGAAATATGTCAAATTACGAATACATTTTATTGTTTTTTTTAAATGAAACAATTCTCATTAAAAAAAAACAAAGATCGATTTTTGTAGAAGCTATGTTTTTATTGAATTAGCTTTAAATACTTATATTTTCGGCTAAGCTTCTAAAATCTTACATTGCAAAATAAATTGAAGAATATGACCTATATTTGGTATTTTGGTGTTATACCGACCATACAGCTATAGGGAATGTAGCACACTACAGAATGAAAATATACGTAAATAAACTTTTATATGAAACTTTTACAAAACTACTCAAAAATATTGCCTGAAGAAGAACAAAGTTATTTTAAATGACAACATGAAGCATTAAACTTATCTTGAAGTTATTTACAAATATAACCTTATTTTTCAAACATGTTTATTTATAAACAAATTGATTAGGAGTTATTGCATTATTTTATACAACATTACTATTTACCTATAATAAAATATATCTATGAAGTGTCCAGTTAGGATTGGTTAGGAATGTTTTGTTGTAAGAAATGTAAAAACCTAATGTAAAGATTTACTTATGTATATTTAATTTCGGCAATATCCTACATTCCCTATATGTGTAGTCGGTATAATACTAATGTACCCTAAATTTAAATAACTATTTAAATAGGTTAATGACTTTAAACTGTAACTACAATTTCATTCCGGGTTGCAGGTAGACACGTGCTCTTTTTCCCCCGGGGTGAGAGTAGGTCAACCTTTAGACCTTCATGCCTTTTCCCTTTAGATTTTGAAGCAAAAGATGCTCCAATATTACTTTAGGCTAACTATTGCAAAATTACGGCATTTCCTTATCCCTCTTAGACAAGTTGTAACCAATACACAACCCTTTACGACTAATATGGAATAGGTTATTCAGATATGCAAAACTAAATATGTTATGCAATGATACTTCTCTATACCAGGAACATCATCCCGTTCCTTAACCTTACCCGACAGTCAAGGGGTTTATCTGGCAGTCGAAAGGGTTTTGTCACCAGTGAAGGGTTTTTATCCGGCAGTCAAGATGTTTATCCGGCAGTCAAGGCTCCTATCCCACAGAGAAGTGGTTTATCCGGCAGTGAAGGGGTTTATCCGGCAGTCAGGAGGTTTATGCGGCAGTAAAAATGGGTCTATCCGGCAGTCAAGGGGGTTATCTGGCAGTCAGGAGGTTCATCCGACCGTCAAGGAGTTTATCCGACAGTCAGGAGGTTTATGCGACACTAAAAAGGGGTTTATCCGGCAGTCAGGAGGTTCATCCGACCGTCAAGGAGTTTATCCGACAGTCAGGAGGTTTATGCGGCTGTAAAAAGGGGTTTATCCGGCAGTGAAGGGGTTTATCCGGCAGTCAGGAGGTTCATCCGACCGTCAAGGACGTTATCCGACAGTCAGGAGGTATATGCGGCTGTAAAAAGGGGTTTATCCGGCAGTCAAGGGGTTTATCCGGCAGTCAGGAGGTTCATCCGACCGTCAAGGAGTTTATCCGACAGTCAGGAGGTTTATGCGGCAGTAAAAAGGGGTTTATCCGGCAGTGAAGGGGGTTATCTGGCAGTCAAGGCTCCTATCCCACAGAGAAGGGGTTTATTCGGCAGTGAAGGGGTTTATCCGGCAGTCAGGAGGTTCATCCGACCGTCAAGGAGTTTATACGACAGTCAGGAGGTTTATGCGGCAGTAAAAAGTGGTTTATCCGGCAGTCAAGGGGATATCTGGCAGTCAAGGCTCCTATCCCACATAGAAGTGGTTTATTCGGCAGTGAAGGGGTTTATCCGGTAGTCGGAGGTTTATCCGACTGTCAAGGAGTTTATCCGACAGTCAGGAGGTTTATGCGGCAGTAAAAATGGGTCTATCCGGCAGTCAAGGGGGTTATCTGGCAGTCAGGAGGTTCATCCGACCGTCAAGGAGTTTATCCGACAGTCAGGAGGTTTATGCGACACTAAAAAGGGGTTTATCCGGCAGTCAAGGGGGTTATCTGGCAGTCAGGAGGTTCATCCGACCGTCAAGGAGTTTATCCGACAGTCAGGAGGTTTATGCGGCTGTAAAAAGGGGTTTATCCGGCAGTGAAGGGGTTTATCCGGCAGTCAGGAGGTTCATCCGACCGTCAAGGACGTTATCCGACAGTCAGGAGGTTTATGCGGCTGTAAAAAGGGGTTTATCCGGCAGTCAAGGGGGTTATCTGGCAGTCAGGAGATTCATCCGACCGTCAAGGAGTTTATCCGACAGTCAGGAGGTTTATGCGGCAGTAAAAAGGGGTTTATCCGGCAGTCAAGGGGTTATCTGGCAGTCAAGGCTCCTATCCCACAGAGAAGTGGTTTATTCGGCAGTGAAGGGGTTTATCCGGCAGTCAGGAGGTTCATCCGACCGTCAAGGAGTTTATCCGACAGTCAGGAGGTTTATGCGGCAGTAAAAAGGGGTTTATCCGGCAGTGAAGGGGGTTATCTGGCAGTCAAGGCTCCTATCCCACAGAGAAGGGGTTTATTCGGCAGTGAAGGGGTTTATCCGGCAGTCAGGAGGTTCATCCGACCGTCAAGGAGTTTATACGACAGTCAGGAGGTTTATGCGGCAGTAAAAAGTGGTTTATCCGGCAGTCAAGGGGATATCTGGCAGTCAAGGCTCCTATCCCACATAGAAGTGGTTTATTCGGCAGTGAAGGGGTTTATCCGGTAGTCGGAGGTTTATCCGACTGTCAAGGAGTTTATCCGACAGTCAGGAGGTTTATGCGGCAGTAAAAAGGGGTTTATCCGGCAGTCAAGGGGGTTATCTGGCAGTCAGGAGGTTCATCCGACCGTCATGGAGTTTATCCGACAGTCAGGAGGTTTATGCGGCAGTAAAAAGGGGTTTATCCGGCAGTCAAGGGGGTTATCTGGCAGTCAGGAGGTTCATCTGACCATCAAGGAGTTTATCCGACAGTCAGGAGGTTTATGGGGCTGTAAAAAGGGGTTTATCCGGCAGTCAGGAGGTTCATCCGACCGTCAAGGAGTTTATCCGACAGTCAGGAGGTTTATGCGGCAGTAAAAAGTGGTTTATCGGGCAGTCAAGGGGGTTATCTGGCAGGTAGGAGGTTCATCCGACCGTCAAGGAGTTTATCCGACAGTCAGGAGGTTTATGCGGCTGTAAAAAAAGGTTTATCCGGCGGTGAATGGGTTTATCCGGCAGTCAGGAAGTTCATCCGGCCGTCAAGGAGTTTATCCGACAGTCAGAAGATTTATGCGGCAGTAAAAAGGGGTTTATCCGGCAGTCAAGGGGGTTATCTGGCAGTCAAGGCTCCTATCCCACAGAGAAGGGGTTTATTCGGCAGTGAAGGGGTTTATCCGGCAGTCAGGAGGTTCATCCGATCGTCAAGGAGTTTATCCGACAGTCAGGAGGTTTATGCGGCAGTAAAAAGTGGTTTATCCGGCAGTCAAGGGGATATCTGGCAGTCAAGGCTCCTATCCCACATAGAAGTGGTTTATTCGGCAGTGAAGGGGTTTATCCGGCAGTCGGAGGTTCATCCGACTGTCAAGGAGTTTATCCGACAGTCAGGAGGTTTATGCGGCAGTAACAAGTGGTTTATCCGGCAGTCAAGGGGGTTATCTGGCAGTCAGGAGGTTCATCCGACCGTCAAGGAATTTATCCGACAGTCAGGAGGTTTATGCGGCAGTAAAAAGGGGTTTATCCGGCAGTGAAGGGGTTTATCCGGCAGTCAGGAGGTTCATCCGACCGTCCAGGAGTTTATCCGACAGTCAGGAGGTTTATGCGGCTGTAAAAAGGGGTTTATCCGGCAGTCAAGGGGGTTATCTGGCAGTCAGGAGATTCATCCGACCGTCAAGGAGTTTATCCGACAGTCAGGAGGTTTATGCGGCAGTAAAAAGGGGTTTATCCGGCAGTCAAGGGGTTATCTGGCAGTCAAGGCTCCTATCCCACAGAGAAGTGGTTTATTCGGCAGTGAAGGGGTTTATCCGGCAGTCAGGAGGTTCATCCGACCGTCAAGGAGTTTATCCGACAGTCAGAAGGTTTATGCGGCAGTAAAAAGGGGTTTATCCGGCAGTGAAGGGGGTTATCTGGCAGTCAAGGCTCCTATCCCACAGAGAAGGGGTTTATTCGGCAGTGAAGGGGTTTATCCGGCAGTCAGGAGGTTCATCCGACCGTCAAGGAGTTTATACGACAGTCAGGAGGTTTATGCGGCAGTAAAAAGTGGTTTATCCGGCAGTCAAGGGGATATCTGGCAGTCAAGGCTCCTATCCCACATAGAAGTGGTTTATTCGGCAGTGAAGGGGTTTATCCGGTAGTCGGAGGTTTATCCGACTGTCAAGGAGTTTATCCGACAGTCAGGAGGTTTATGCGGCAGTAAAAAGGGGTTTATCCGGCAGTCAAGGGGGTTATCTGGCAGTCAGGAGGTTCATCCGACCGTCATGGAGTTTATCCGACAGTCAGGAGGTTTATGCGGCAGTAAAAAGGGGTTTATCCGGCAGTCAAGGGGTTTATCCGGCAGTCAGGAGGTTCATCCGACCGTCAAGGAGTTTATCCGACAGTCAGGAGGTTTATGCGGCAGTAAAAAGTGGTTTATCGGGCAGTCAAGGGGGTTATCTGGCAGGTAGGAGGTTCATCCGACCGTCAAGGAGTTTATCCGACAGTCAGGAGGTTTATGCGGCTGTAAAAAAAGGTTTATCCGGCGGTGAATGGGTTTATCCGGCAGTCAGGAAGTTCATCCGGCCGTCAAGGAGTTTATCCGACAGTCAGAAGATTTATGCGGCAGTAAAAAGGGGTTTATCCGGCAGTCAAGGGGGTTATCTGGCAGTCAAGGCTCCTATCCCACAGAGAAGGGGTTTATTCGGCAGTGAAGGGGTTTATCCGGCAGTCAGGAGGTTCATCCGATCGTCAAGGAGTTTATCCGACAGTCAGGAGGTTTATGCGGCAGTAAAAAGTGGTTTATCCGGCAGTCAAGGGGATATCTGGCAGTCAAGGCTCCTATCCCACATAGAAGTGGTTTATTCGGCAGTGAAGGGGTTTATCCGGCAGTCGGAGGTTCATCCGACTGTCAAGGAGTTTATCCGACAGTCAGGAGGTTTATGCGGCAGTAACAAGTGGTTTATCCGGCAGTCAAGGGGGTTATCTGGCAGTCAGGAGGTTCATCCGACCGTCAAGGAATTTATCCGACAGTCAGGAGGTTTATGCGGCAGTAAAAAGGGGTTTATCCGGCAGTGAAGGGGTTTATCCGGCAGTCAGGAGGTTCATCCGACCGTCAAGGAGTTTATCCGACAGTCAGGAGGTTTATGCGGCAGTAAAAAGGGGTTTATCCGGCAGTCAAGGGGGTTATCTGGCAGTCAGGAGGTTCATCCGACCGTCAAGGAATTTATCCGACAGTCAGGAGGTTTATGCGGCAGTAAAAAGGGGTTTATCCGGCAGTGAAGGGGTTTATCCGGCAGTCAGGAAGTTCATCCGGCCGTCAAGGAGTTTATCCGACAGTCAGGAGGTTTATGCGGCAGTAAAAAGGGGTTTATCCGGCAGTCAAGGGGGTTATCTGGCAGTCAGGAGGTTCATCCGACCGTCCAGGAGTTTATCCGACAGTCAGGAGGTTTATGCGGCAGTAAAAAGGGGTTTATCCGGCAGTCAAGGGGGTTATCTGTCAGTCAAGGCTCCTATCCCACAGAGAAGTGGTTTATTCGGCAGTGAAGGGGTTTATCTGGCAGTCAGGAGTTTCATCCGACCGTCAAGGAGTTTATTCGACAGTCAGAAGGTTTATGCGGCAGTAAAAAGGGGTTTATCCGGTAGTCAAGGGGGTTATCTGGCAGTCAGGAGGTTCATCTGACCGTCAAGGAGTTTATTCGACAGTCAGGAGGTTCATCCTACCGTCAAGGAGTTTATCCGACAGTCAGGAGGCTTATGCGGCAGTAAAGGGGTTTATCCGGCAGTGAAGGGGTTTATCGGGCAGTCAATGAGTTTATCCGAGAGTCTGCTCTTTATGATTCCGGTAGAGAGTAAGGTATACTTCCGAGATGAGTAATTCCACACGAGATGACACAATATCTCTTCTATATTATATAGCCTATCATGGGTTTATATGTCATCTATTAGTCACTATATTTTCCTCTAATTCATAACATTTTGATCATATTTAAGTTACAAAAAGTTCTGTTTGATTAAAATTTGTTTAACATTTTTAAATAACTTCACTGTCGTAACGTCTCTAATAATTTAAAGTCGCTACGTTTTAAGAATGTCTAAAATTAACAACCAGTGATATATCTTATATTTACCAAGGGAGTAATGTTGTTTGTTAACGGATATATTTGTAAATTTTGTAAATAAAATATTTACTATAAGATATTTTAATTGTAAAAGTTTTTAATTTAAATCATATTTAAGGATAAAATAAAACTCGTGATAAAGGTAGACTGTTTTATCAAATTTCGTCAAAGCTATGCGCTCACATGTATATACTAAAACCATTTCTCTGTAATGAAAGACGAATATTTAAAGTTAGTACGTTGAATACTTTTCGAAAAAAGGTTTCTTTTTAAATACTAAGAAAAATCATGAATTAATTAAATGCTTTTGTTCTGGTATTGTTGTTTCTTATAAACCTTTTAAATGTTGAAAAATTTGATCGCCCATAATAAATTATTAATATAGTTTGCAATGTGATGCAACCTGCAACTCTGACTTTTAGAGGGAATAATATTTTGCAACAATACATTCTTATTTACTACCTATAAGTTACTAAGTTATCAAAAAGATTTTCATTTATAATTTAAAAAGTTTTTTTGTATGGATTGAATTACGAAAAGATAGAATTCTATTTAGAGTATATTTTATTTTGAGAAATTCTTTTCCCTTGAGTCTCGGACTTTATACCGACTGGTAAAGCAAACTGAGGTGCACGTTCAATAATTCTTTTGTGTTTATCGTTAAAAGAATGAATTATAAAAGAAAACATAGTCGATCGACTTTTATATTCTAATTAACAATATTTCTAACATTTTTATCGAATTTTCCTCGGAAATGCAACGTATCAAAGGGTGGTAAACATATTTCTTTCACTGATTCTATACTTTATTCCTCTTATGAGTTATAATTTATTTACGGCTAATAACGTGAGCACATAAAATACCTTCATTAAGCTCCTTTTGTTATTAAAATATGTTCAAATATATTTTAAAACTTTTCTAAAAGATCTAGCAGCATACTTAGCTTTACGATTATCCACCTATTAATATTACTATATTAATATAGGTTTTTAAACCAAGACAAAACTGTTTCGTATATAAACTGCAAATGCAAGAACAAGGAAAACGAAGTAATTAAAACAAATTTTTATTTGTTGATTCCATCTTCACGTGAGCTACTAGGTTTTAACTAAAAACACTTGTAAATATGTCACACTTGCCTATAGTAGCACTTTATTTTATAACTGTTGAGGACCATAACTCAGAGTTGACAATGGGACACATCTCCCGAAACGGCCGTCCTCAATACTTATAAAAGTAATTACTACAGGCAAGTATAACATATTTACAAGTGTTTTCAGTGGAACAATAATTATTATTAGTACAACTGAGTTTTGAATATAAAAGGTTTTCACTTTATTATTAGAATCTCAGTACTACAAAAGAAGATTTATTTCCACCTTTTTAGTTTTCCTTACTCTTGCCTTAACAATAAAACATAAACAGCTCGTATGGAACACTTCTTGACTAGCAGAGGGGTTGTGAATACTGTATACAATTTACGCTACATAATGAATTGCTGTAAAAAGCTTCTGCAACAGAAATCAAAGTTATGAATTCATCTTGGAAAATATTTAGAAATGAATTATGATAAAACTATTAATCCACAAACATATATTAATGAAAATTCACCATAGTTAGTTTCAAAATAGCCACATGCAAGTAGCCTGTATGTTAACTAATGTTTAAATCTCTTTAGAAGCTGCTTAAATATGTCTCTAGAATGGGTTTGGATCTCTAGAAAAGTTGCCTGCATGTTTACTAACATTAAAATCTCTTTAGACGTAGCTTGGATGTCTAAAAAAGTGGCTTGGATCTCTAGAAAAGCATCCTGCATATTTATTAATATTAAAGTCTCTATAGAAGTAGCATAGATGTCTCTAGAAATGACTTGGATCTCCAAAAAAGCAGGCCGAATGTTTACTAAAATAAAATCTCTTCAGATGTAACGTAGATGTCTAAAAAATGTCTTGGATCTCCAAACGAACAGTCTGCGTGTTTACTAATATTAAAATCTCTTTAGAACTAGCATGGATGTCTCTAAAAATGGCTTGGATCTTCAGAAAATCAGGCTGAATGTTTACTAAAATAAAATCTCTTCAGATGTAGCATAGATGTCTCCAAAAATGGCTAAGATTTTCAAAAAAGCAGCCTGCATGTTTACTATTATTAAAGTCTCTTTAGAAGTAGCATGCATGTCTATCACCACTGTAATATTCTGAAATCAAAATTCAATTTATAATATATGAAAAGAAAATGGTTTAACCATTTAAAAAATAAGATTGCTTACAAGGCGATATATTATATAATAACAAGGTTATCAATCGTTCCTGATTGAATAGGGATGTCACAGTATTCAATACATTTAGACTTTTATAAGTGCATGATATTTATATGTAATAATAATTATTTTAGATATTTATAAATTATTTTTTTCACTCCTGTGGTCTTTAGTTAAAGTTTATTTTGTAGCTTACTAACGGCAGTAAGTATTTGCATATATTTATAACAGCTTGCTTATTTTATAATCCATTTAGAACAGTCCCGTAAAACTCGTACAAATTTTTGCAGTGATTGGTTTAAAAATAACGATAACTTCAAGAACAAACTATATTTAAAATTTTATACTTACTTCTTACTTCAGCCAACGCCCGTCCTTGGCCTCTCAGCCATCCGACGCCGTGCCTCCCAGTACAATGTAGCGAGTCCTTCCCTGGACTCCTCGTGAAAGATATCTTTCAGGCCGTCACAAGTGGTAAGATGCTCTGCCGTCCCTTCGTTGTCGGAGCAGAGTGGGCAGATTGGTGTGTCTACCACTTTCATGCGATGAAGGTGTCTCTGTAGGTAGTCATGTCCAGTGATCATCCTAAACAAAGCCACGGCTACGCCTCTCGGAAGATCCAGTGGTATGCTTGATTGGATGATCTTTTCCCATTGCTTTCCTGTAGCAGCTTGTTTCCTGTTCCGTTTCACGGAGTCGCTGATAGTGCTGTTTATATTCCAACAGACACTGCGGTATGAGAGGGGGAGGATCGGCTGCACCATGGAGCAGCCATGCTTGGCCAAACCAGTCTGCTTTTTCGTTTCCTCTGATGTCACAGTGCCCCGGCACCCATTGTATTGCGATCTGTGTTGTTTTCTGCAACATGCGGAGTGTTTTCTGGCAGTTGTAGAATTACATTAAACAATAAAATAAATACCTTTCAATTAAATATTTATATATTTTAAAGTAACAGAAACTCGAGAGCGTTAACAATAACCAAGGGGAATTTGTTTAGAAAAACACCTTTATACATCTAAAGTTTGTAGAAAAACCTTACTTTTTTACTTATTTCAATTCCTTCTATCACCTCACATATATTCCTGATATATATCTTATACAAATTTTTAATCGTTAATAACATACGTTTTTATTCATCCAATTACACAGTTTTTTTCAAATGTTCATTCAATATATAAATTATAAAAATTTGGGGGGGGGGTTTATGTCGCATGGATGGAGACCACCTTCCTGCCTGTCCACAGCTCGAAGCATACAATAGCGACCCAAAAGCCAGACTCTCCAAGCTCTACTGGTCTGCACGATGCCAAATGGTCGAGTTACCAAGGGCAGGCGTTGGATAAAGTAAATAAGTATGTTGCATTCGAATTGAATATCTACATGTTCAAAGTCTAGCGCTTTTGTCACAGAACCAACATTCCCATAGCTAGATGTATAATTCTTAAAAATGTACATGTATACACATTTTTCTTTTGCTTCCATCTGGCTGTCGTCGAAACCTCCATTGTACAACCTTAAATTGTTGCCATGGTTACCACACAATGTCATAAATAGTGCTCAAGGATTAAAAATAAATGAAAATAATAAAATAAACAAAAACTTAATCATTTCTATCGAACCTTGCTTCACAAACCGACAATTTTTGTATTTCCGAAAGGAAACTACAACACAATGCAAGTGACGAAAGACATATGAACAAACAAAAATAATAGTCCTACACCATACAGAAAAATGGAAAATTGAAGGAAATTCGCTTTCTATTTTACCACTTTATATTAATACTCTGACATGTGTATATACATATTTATATTAGTTGTAATTATCAATTAAAAAAAAAAAACTAAAATACAAATTTTCTTTGCTGACGTAAGTAGGAATAGATTAATTTTTATTTATTGCTTATTTTGTATGAACAGGACGGAACCTAATGCAAGTGTATACCATCTTCCTTTTACCGCTCTCACGTATTAAAAAGTTATCTGTCATTGAAAATAAAAATTTAATACATATTTATTTTATTAAATAAATTGATTAAATTAAGTTCTGAGTATAGCTCTACTCAAAAGAGACCTTCTAAGTTTTGTAAGGACACTTTAGTCAACTACATAAAATTAACGACCATTTAAGCCAAATATCGTTTGATTTACCTTCACATATAAATATAAGATAGTTTCATACTTTATGAAAATTAATTTAATAGTGACTTTTATAGATTAATAATACAAAATATGCACCCAATATAAATATATTGGCAGTAATTCTCAAAACAAAAATGCCACTCTATCAACTACGTAATAATTAAATTATTTTTCAGAAAACGGTTGTAGGCTACTCTTAATTTAAGACTTCAATATACATAATCTTGTTAACTATTGTTAACAATTGTTTTGAGGTTATTAAAACAAACGACGCCATTTCCAGTTTTAGTCGAGTTAATGCACTTTACTTCCTCACAGAGCCAGCAAACTGGGTGCATGCAAATTGTTAATATTTATGTAATTAATTCATAAATTGCTGGCATAAATAAAGCGGGCATACATAAATTTGACACGTATTAATTTGTTCCATGATTTTGGATAAGGAATGATTTCTGTTCGTGACTAAATGAGTAATAAACTTTACAGATAACAACTAAATTGCACTTATCTAAAGATCACAGCTGAGCTCTACATGGTCGAATAATGTTTACAGATTTTTAAAATCCAGGTCTCCGGTTTTCTTTGTTTGCGTAGAGTGACCCGGCCCCGATCGAGGTTGGCAAATGCACGAAAGTGCATTTCGTGATATCAAATATCAGATAAGTACAGCCAACAAAACGCACGCCAAAAAGGTCGATTAACCCAGCACTGACCTGTAGCGCAACGTTGAGGCAGGTTAGGAAAGGCTGTTCTGACTGACAGCTAGTTACATTACGCCCCGTTACACTTGGTCTGGTCAGGTCGATTTATTGATTATTTACGCCAAACTGACAGGTTGTGTGATACTATGTGAAAATATTGACACGTTTGCTGAAGGAATACACACATAAACAGAAATACAAGACTTGAACAAGTTGGAAAGAAATGCACCGTGCATTAAAGTGCAAAATAAACTTTTCGGACAAAGCCATATCCAAAGAATATCTTTATTTTACCGCCTGCCAGAAAATGACATGGAAAGTTCAACACTGTTTTAAAATTTTATATGTTTTGTAGCAATAATTGTTTTCTTTAATTTATAACATTTTTCTTAGGCCAATGAAAGAGTCAACTTTCTTCGAATTTTCTTTACAACCAATGCAAAAACCATTTATCTTGACACCTTTTCTTGTTAAACAATAGTCTTAAAGTCACCGTGCATTAAAGTGCAAAATAAACTTTTCGGACAAAGAAATATCCAAGTCAAATACATCGTAATACTTGTATTGAATATTTTTTAAACTCTGTCAACGGTTTTTAACAACGCTCGATGAACTGTAATGGAAATATCAGCTGCGTAAGCAAATCTGTAAAATCTATAAAGAAAAAGCTTTTCCAAAAAATTCCATGTAGAAAAAGGTTTTTTAAAATTTATATATTTTGTTTCTTACTAATCGACAGTTTAAAACGTAAAGTTGATAAATTGGAAACTCATGAGAAGAATTACAAAAGGAAGCAATGACGTTTTGTTGTAAGATTGATTGGAAAGTGTAAATATGCTTAAAAAACGTCAAACAAACTACTTGTAGCTACTATATGATAGTAAGTGCCAATCAAATTAAATTTCCAAACTAGTATAATTCTATTTCTACTTTGCCAATCCATGCTTGTCTAACGAATACAGACTTTACAGTCTCTTTTGTTTTCCTAATATGCAACCCTTCTGCCATATTTTTGTTCGAATTATTTAACTTTAGCTCTATCGATGATACTTCTCCATCGCTGTTTCTTATGTTTTACTTGTTGTAGCAGATAATTTAGTTTATGCGTGTAATGATTCCATACACTGGAAGGATAACCATCCTGCGATCAGTTTCGCAATAGACTTGCGCTTAGTTTTTCCAAAACCATATCATTGTGCCAAAATTAGTTTAAGCCTGTGCTAAACCAAAGCAATTTTCAAACACCGTTTATTGGTTTTCTCTTCTTAAATAGTGGCTAAATAGTTTTATAATAGTTTAATAGCTTTGATGGCCAACAATATCAGTTTACACTGTAGTATTTTTTCAGCTGCTTTAACGTTTGCTAACCAGTAACACAATTAAAAAAAAAAAAAAATTAAACCTATCTTTTAAACAAGAAAAACAAGTTATTATTTTGTCTTAAAGATTTTTTTCAGTAAGTTTAATGTTATAACTCCACCAAATTATTAGTGGCATGAAAGTTTAATAGAATAATTGCTATTATTGGTGGTTTATGGACGTAATTTAAAAGTTTTTCGACGAGGTGCTTGGTAACAATCGATTATTTGTGTCGGCTATTTTAAATGTTTGATGGACGCTATCACACTAAGTTACTGCTGACAGTTCATCACGTGATAGTAATATTTCCTAACACTTTTATTTTAAAATTGCTTTATTTATTAAACTATTTTATTATCAACTTCAATTTAACAATTTATAAGGACAAGTATAGGAAAACAAGAGTCTGAAAATTTCATTCATGCTAACATAAAAATAGCATTATTTAGTATTTAGAAAAACATTTTTTGTACGATTACTTTGTCACCCCCATATTCCTGTATTAAGATATTGTTTTTTTGAAATATTTTGTTTAAATGTTTTACATTCTATCCAACCATGA
>JBAIZL010000001.1:125001930-125036930 GCA_036971475.1 Prosapia bicincta
TTTTTTTTTCTATGCATGGTGTTGGGCTATATCTTTGCTTGTTAGTAATTATAAGCTAATTTCGCCGCTTGGATTGTGTTGCAGTTTCTTTCCGCTTTCCTTTCATATTGTCCGTTTGTAAACCAAGGTTCCATACAGTTTTTCTAATTATGTTTCTTTATTTTAGTCTTTTCATTCATTTATAATCCTAGAATATTATTTACGATGTTGTGTGGTAACCATGGCAACGGTTTAAGGTTGTACAATAAAGGTTTCAACAACAACCAGTAAGAGGCAAACGAAAATTTCGTATACATCTTTGAGAAGTACGTTAATTGGTAAGTGCCAAAGTTTTTTGACTTCGAACATGAAGATACTCAGTACGAATCCTATCTAGACCCCAAAACGTTTATAATTTAGTAATTGAATAAAAATTTGATAAAACTTTATTAACATCACTTGTCATCCACAATAGGTTAAAAGAAATGTATTTGAACTTGATTGGATAAATAAAAAACCAATTTCATTAACGATTTGAAATTTGTACAAGATATATAACTGGAGACTGTGAGCTAATTAAAGGAATTGGAAAATAGCATTTTGTTACATTATATAAAGTTCCGCAGCAAGTCTGTATTTAACAAGCGTTTATAGAAGGGTGTGTAGCGGGTTGTATGCCAGTGGAGACTAAATTAGCCCGACGTGCTTATCTGATAGCGATATTGTTCTCGGCACAACGATCGTGCCAGCGTAGATCGTGGGAGCCAATAACTCACACGACTATTTTATTGTTTATCTATATTATATTGCAAAGTAACAGCAAACGACCGATAATAGTAATTTGTAATGGCCATTAAAATTATTGTACGGCTGTTATTAAATCATTGCCATCATGTTTTTGCTTGGATTACGCGCCGAAGATAGTCCAGCGCGTTATTATAAGCCATATGTTACCGGCAAGTATCGGACATTTAGGGCTATCATCTCGAGTTTCAAGGAAACATTACAACCGGCTTATTAGTGTCCAATAAACTTGGATTAAGTCCAACTTACATTCACTCAAACCACGAATTAAACATATTTAAATGCTCTGTTATTTAACTGAAAGCGGTCGAATTATTTATTTCTCAGCACTTATGCCAGAGATGTAGATTGGTTTTAACCACATTTTACTCGTAAAACTGATTTCTAAACTTACAGTGAATATATATATATATATATATATATATATATATATATATATATATATATATATATATATATATATATATAATTCATTAATTCTTGTACAATAATTAAAAACTACTGAGATATTTAAATACAAATTTAATTATTTATTCCTTTTAATAAAAGTTTTTTTTGATAAGCAGTACCAATATCATCATAAATGAATAATGAAATAATGCAAGATATAAAACACTTGTTAAAAATTAGAAATACCATTATTGCCAAATTTATACAAATTGCCAAGTATATCTTGTTGCTGTAACATTATAGACATTGAATATAGTGTCGAATTTAGAATGTATTTGTATTCGTTTATTATTAATTTGTTATTATTACTGTATTTATATTTTTGGAATGGTTCATATATATTCATTTTGTATCCTTTATTAATTTCGTTTATAAGTTTCATAGTTTCTATATTTGTAAATTTGTGATTATTATTATTAAAATATTTTGCAAAAAGTTTATTTATATATTTCTGGATTTTTATCAGCATTTAAATGTTATTTACAACTTTCTATTAATTTCTTCTTGTTTTGACCTATAGACCCCTATAAGTTTTATTACAGCTTTTACATTATACTCGTAATGTATAAACACCACCTTTTTCATTGATATTAATTTTTCAATTATTGTTGTTCATTATATTTATTATTTTATTATTATTTTTATATGCAAAATTTATATATGTATTTTTAAATAATTTGGTGATATTTTTGATTTTATTATATATTGCCTGTATATAAAAATAAAGTCCTAGAATTAGTTTCAATTTATGTTTCTTTAAAAGCTTCTCGTTAATATTATTTTAAGGATCTTCAGGAAAAATAAGTGACAACACAAATTTTTATATAAAAATTTAATTATATATTTTTGTTATTAAAAATTATATAGGATTTAATTTTGTAATGAAAATTTAAACGATCACTTATTTCCTGAAGTTACTAATACATTTTAAAGTATTGAAAGATATATACATATTATTGTACTTATTATTACTTTATATTTTTATTATTTATTATGTTACATTTTTTGTTTTACATTGCAGGGAAACGCATCATCATATTTAATATATATACTCTTATATACATACCTTTACATATGTGAAAATATTTTACACTCCCAATTTTACACTGTGAATTTGAGAATGTTTTCATAAAAATTCATTTAGAAACTCTGACATCTTCAATGTTTACGTCTAGTTTTTATCTTGTTTTAGTGTGAACAATGTTCTGTAATTAATTAAAATTAAGTTAGATTTTATAAAAAAGTTTAGAAAAATTTAATGATAATTATCATAACATCATATCGAAAACAACACTATAATATCTTTCAATAAGAAACAATACTGTATTTAAGAAAGACTCTTATTTAAAACTAATTAAACAAATGATACAGCTTAATTATAATCGTTTTAATAATTAGTTTAATAGAAGATTTGGTGTTGTTAGGCAAAGATCACGTAGAAGGAACACACGCCGTGTTGATGGCTATCGGAGAGTATCTTCCTGCGCCACGAAGGCCCGCGAATCCTTATTTGGCGGCAAAGGAGAGGTGATCGTGCCGCCAACTTTCAATGCTCAAGCATTCGTCTTATTTTCCTCATAATAAATCACGGCGAGCACACGAAATAAATCATGCGTGGAAGCCATTGTTCCAGTAAAATGGAAATATTTGAAACTCAATCCGTAACAATTTAAAGCCGAGCCTAGCGGAAGATCACGCTCTCGTCACGTGACTTATGGTGCTGTGGATATTACTAATTAACACGAGCTCTATTTATCATCCGAGGTATGCGCTCGGCGGCGCAGCAATATGTCTCCTGCCCGATTCTTCCGTTCAAGCACGGCTTACTTCGCGATCCAGCCTCGTGATATCAACAAGCGGTGATAATTATATCTAACGTGCCTTCAATGGTTCTGTAAATGCCTCGTATAGATCATTTGCGTTATATATTAGCGAGAAATCAATACTATCCGGTTGTATAAACCCTGTCGCATTGGTGAAAATTGTAGAAAAGGTCTTATTAGGTTTATGAGGCATACAAAATGTTTCTATTGTAATGTTTGCCTGAAAAAAACATAAATAGAAACCTCCTCGTGATTGGTAATTTTGGGAAATGGGTTGAGTTTGGGAACACAAGTTGAGTTGAAAATTTATATAATGTTTCATTATTGTCATAAAATATTTCAGTTTCGTTTTTGTAATTCAAACAGCTCATTTAGTAACAGCACAAAATTTAATAAGTTTTGCATTAGGAATATAAAACTAAAGTATATTTCCAGGTCTAAAATATAAACGATACAATTTTTTAAGACTTCAATTTCAGAAGTGTTAAAATGTAAAAATACTAAATTAGTAATTGGAAATAAAGTCTATAGAAAAGAGAATTGAAACTCAATATTTTATTTTATGAAAAAAACAAAACGTAAGCTCCAATATCCCATGAAATGTAAAGAATTATATTAAATAAAAACTCCGTTGATGCGTGAGTCAAAATAACCTGATTTATTAAAAATTTTGTAACGTTTTGACTACTAAATTGTCGCTCTCATTCAGGCTTAATCTCCTCCTTTGTACTATTTTCAAACCTACTAGAAGCACAAGACAACTTTCCTTTTACCCTTTCTGAATGAAGACGACAATTTAGTCGTCAGAATGTTGCAAATTTTTAATAAATCAGGTTTCTTTGACTCACGCATCAACCGAGTTTTTATTTAACAAAATTTTGTGAGTGTACAACTCATCTGAAAAGAATTATAGTAATTTATGTGTATAATTAAACACTCAATACACATAATAAGGTGGAAATAAACTGAAATACCTAAATAAATAGTCCCCTATGCGTGTACATTTTACATAACAAGCTCAAATGTTTTAATAAATCAGAAAATATTCCTATGGTAAATTATAACACAAACTAATAAAACCTTATTAGATAAACCAAAAATATAAAAATAGTTGAAAAGCAAAATTATCTGTAAAACGATGTAGGTCATCTCTCAAGTACAGATTTTTAAATTAGGAAATTATTAGGGACAACACATAATAGCAAAAGAAAATGTCAAAGATTGGGTAATACTTGAACTTGATACATTTAAATGAATGGAAAATTGAAAGAAAATTAACAGACATGGTGCATACACAATATCATGAGCACAGTAATACAATATATTACAATAAAAATATTGAAAGGAACACCAATACCATCTTTTGTGCAATATATTTAATATATTGTACCACTGTGCTCTTGATATTGTGTATTATCATGGCTTCCCGGTCAACTGAGCAAAACCTTTTTAGTAAGTTAAGTTTAAAAATGTTTTATTTGTTATTTTTGATTATTTTTGTGGTATTGGGGTTCTTTTCAATATTTTTATTGTAATATATTGTACCACTGTGCTCTTGATATTGTGTATATACTTCCAAAATTATCCTGCTTGAATTGAATCAGTTTAGGTCATTTGACTGTGTAACCTATGCGTTGCACCTTTTAGTAAATGTTAATGATAATGCCCTACCGTTAAAGTAATGAAGAGACAATACACGACAGTGTAAGTAAATCCACTTAAAGTTCAGGCGATTCAAGTGTTACTGTTTTGAAATTATATGAAACGTTGTCATTAAATACGAAAAACAATACATTCATAAGAAATAATGAAATTGATTAATTAAACGAAAAGACATACTTTAAACAGATTACTGTCTTAACGTAAAAAAATATTTCCCTGTTTTATTTTTATAAAAAGAAAACACCTGACAGAGTAATATTAGATAGGCTTTAAATTTTTACAAAACATAAACTATTCTCATATAATATACGATATTATTACAAAGAAATATAAGTTCAAGAGCCTATAATACACTGGGAATGCCAATAGATTTCTATAATATTCTCGTGTCACTATACGTAGGATAAAAACTTATCTCTCAAATAAACTAATTCTGTCCAGATATTCGGAGTAATATTAATCTTTCAACAAGAGATAATATTGGCATTATAAAAGAAAAATAATATATTACTTATTCTTTATAATAATAATAATAACATTAATTTAAAAAGAATGACAAACAAACAAAAGAACTAACCATTTCGGCAGAGCACAGGCAGTCTGATATAACACGAGGAAGAATAACAGATAAAACTGGAAGAAAAATGCACAGAATCGAAGATACTTGGCGTTTTATTTGAACGTTTTATGGTAGGACATACGATCTTAAAATAGGGCACGTCTAAGAAAGTCAATCTTGCCTAAATGTAACTTGAATCTGTTCCTGTATTCAAATGCTTACTGTGTCTAAAGGCTCTCTATGGTAGATAACAGGTTTGTTTCAAATAATATTCTCTAAATATTCACTAGCGGTATGATTCTCGTGTACTTGCAGTTTCAAGTGAGGCATAGGCCATACGGATCCCGCCCTTAACTCTATATTTATTTGTCTTTATCACTATCAATGGTGTATACCATAGGTTTACAACCTTCTTCAGCGGGCAAGTCATCTCTTTTATCGGAATACCTCCAATGGCAACACACCATGGTGGAGTAAGAAACACTATTTATATCATATCCTCGTATCTCTTCTTTATATATATAATTTACCGTAAAATATTGCAAATATGCTCTCTCTCTCACTCTCTCTCTCTTGCTCTCTCTCTCTCTCTCTCTCTCTCTATATATATATATATATATATATATATATATATATATATATATATATATATTATTTGATGTCACGTGACGTTTTAAATGTTCATTCGTTTTATTTTTTATTGTTTTACGGAACTTTAACTATAAGAATACGATTGAAATACAATTCGATTTTTCTGTTTTATTCTGGCTTATTTTTTGGTTTCTGATAGTTTTAGAATCGAGTCGCGACCCATCTGAAACCCTTCCACGACCCACAGCTTGGGAACCGCTGTAAGCAAAACCACGTCTCGATAGAGAAGGTTACCTCACACAGGCGATCCTGCACTTGTCTACTATAATATCTAATTTCATTCAGTAGCCTAGACAATGGCTCAACTTTTTTCTATAGTTTAGATTATAATTCACATTAAAAAACAAATTTCACAACTCTCAAAGTTGATTAAAAAGTGTTTATTACTTTTGTCTACTTTTTTAACTACTTTTGGCTACATCCATCCTAGCACGGTCTTGATTAATTTTTTTAAATTATGTAGTTTTTGTTATTGTTACTTATAGACTACTCTATAGTACTTTCTATATTTCTATCATAGTATTTTATTGTTTCTTTATTTGATTATGATCACGTTGAGCGTAAGGTGAAAATTGTATATTTTCACTTTCAAGCAATCAACAGTATAGGTGTTAAATTTTACTAAGGAAATGGAAGATTTCTCATTATAAATAGAGTTTAGACGGGGAGATAAAATGCCCCTTTCAAGGTAATGGCATCATGCATGCAGGGTTACGTAGTTGGAACAGACCCACTCTTTACTGGGGTCAAGAAAATCCATCTACTTGTTATACACCATTTAATTTATTAGGAATGATAAGGAAGGTTAAATGAAATTAAGTAGAACTAACGAAAGAACAAGATGGTAGAGGCACTGGCAATGGAGCAACATTATGGCGGGGCGTGAGTATGGCCCCTTACCATGAGAAAACTATTCTTTAAAAAGGTAGAAAAAACCTCTTGTTACTAGGTTGGAGATTGTAATATTTTATAGAATTATATTTGTAAAATTTACTTTTAATGTACTGAAATATTTTTAACATTCACAGAATTTCTAAAACTAGGCTTTTTCCTTATTTACTTTAAAATATTTTAAACTTGTGTCTTCCATTTTCCGTTAACTAATAACTAGGTATTTTCGGTTACTTTCACGCTGGAGCATTACTCATTTTTTGTAATGATATACATTTTTGTAGAATATAATATACTCTAAAATATAAAAAATATCCATGGTAAATAAACAAAAAATAATTACATTAAAAAAATTAAAAACTGTTACGAAAACAAATTTACATTTCACCAACACATCATTGGTAGGTAGTCTATAGTTTATTGTTGACACTGTTTTGTTTTGCTGGTTTATATTATTTGGTGTTGATATTTTTCTTTATTGTGAAAGCCTCATTGAAATTAGTAACAATAATTTACGTTTAATTTTAAATAAAGTTAATTTATTCAACTTATCCCCTTCTTACCTCTAAAAATACCGGATAAAACAATGCCGTAGAATTGCGGGAAACAAGATGTTACAATTTCAATTTATATATTATCTGAAATTTAATGCGATAAATCAGAAACAAATTTGATAATATATTGCATGACTCTTAACGGCCCTGCTGCAGGACAAAACGCCAGACTTGAATGAAAAAAAAAGGATCACGCAAACTGCATCACGGCTCATAAAAAGCAACTGAAATAAGGTCAGGATATATTGAAAGTTTATTGCTCGTGCACGGATACAGCCATCACAGTCACAGATCCACCTAGCAAGAAAACGTCTCTACGAGTAGGTCGACGTCTTTAGTTGCAATCTATAAAATCCACGTTCAGTTGTATTAACATTCCTGACAAAATGTAAAGGGATTATAATTAATTTTCAAAGAGATATATGAGAATGCTTCAAATAAAGGTTTATTAAATTAAATTGAAATGGAATAATACACTAATTGGTTTGTAATAAACTAAACGCCCGATTACGTATAAAATGATTTTACAGTAGAATTTACAATTTTGTGTTAGAACAGTCAATATAACTTCATTATTCAATTGGGGGAGCCTCTTCAGCTGTTTCTGGTGAGTAGGACTGGGTTTAGAATAGCACAGCCACCCCTAAACTCGGCCTCTACGTAACCTAGGACTATAGGGGTAGTTTTGGATGATGCTCAAGGTCACCCCGACCTTGACCCTAGACCAAGGGGTGGTTTCGACCACGTTCAGGGGGGTAGGGGGTAGTTTTTCGAAAAAAAAAAAACTCGGCCGCTACGTAACCTAGGACTATAGGGGTAGTTTCGGATGATGCGGGCGGACGTCGCGACCCTGATCCAAGCCATAGGGGTGGTTTTGCCCACGTTTAGAGGGGTGGGGGTAGTTTTTCGAAAAAAAATAAATTCCAACCAACCAACCTAAGCTAGCCAAAATGGATCAAACCTAACCTTACCTACGTGTGGGGGTGACCTCGGCCACGTTCAGGACCATCTCCGGGGGCAGCTCCGGGGGTGGATTGGGGGTGGGGGGTAGTTTTCGAAAAAATTTTGGAAAATCGTGTCTTGACCGATAGGGTGAGTTTAGGGTCTAATACGGGCTGCTGAGGGGTAGTTTCACCTAGGGGTAGTTTTTACAAAAAATATGAAATTGCCGAAAATCGATCGGATGGATCAACAGACAGTACAGGATATGTCTAGAGTCCTTTTTGGACCATTGCGGGGGCGGTTCACCTAGGGGTAGTTTTTAAATAAAATACGAAATTGCCGAAAATCGATCGGTATGATCGAAGGACCGTACGGGATATGTGTCCATTATGGTAGGCTGTGTGGGTGGGATCACCGGTTTTCAGATTGCCAAAAATGATCGAGGTCCTAGGTAAAAGCCAATCCCGAACCGGCGCCTGAGGTAACACCGCCTAGGAGCGGGTAAAGCTAACACGGAGCACGGTCTCGGTTAAAGCCAAACCGAGCCCAGCCACCCAGCAGCAAGGCCTTAGGTAAATCTAACACGGAGCTAGCCCTCGGGTAAAGCCATCACGAGCCCCACCCTTAGGTAAAGTAACCCTGGAATAGCTCCGGTGGTGGGGGTAACTTTTGGAAAGATTTAACGGTTATCTGATGTCGTATCAGCGCTTGAGCGAGTCTAGGCAAGTAGTAGGCATACCCTAACTATAGTGTTCTACCCTAAATAAATTGGCTGATGCAGGGCAAGGGGCAAACCCGCAGAGTTAACACACTATCTTGGAGGTAGACCCACCCAAACCTCAGGCATAGCATCCCTGCAGCGGGGATTTAGCCAACCCAAGGCAGGCCCTTAAGTAAAGCCCCCTGAAGAAAAGGCTTAAGGTAAAGCTACCTTGGAGCCTGGTCTTAGGTAAAGCCTCTTTGGAGGTAGACTTTAAGTAAAGCTACCCAAGAGTCTGGCCAGGATGGTTGCTATATCAATTACAACCTATCGACCAAGACAAACACCTCCACCAAGTCCTAGGTAAAGCCATCCAGGTGTCAGACCATAGGTAAAGTAACCGAGGAGTCGGGCCTGAGGTAAAGCCAGCCAGGCCCTAGGTAA
Organism: Prosapia bicincta; assembly: GCA_036971475.1. Classification (NCBI taxonomy): domain Eukaryota; kingdom Metazoa; phylum Arthropoda; class Insecta; order Hemiptera; family Cercopidae; genus Prosapia; species Prosapia bicincta. The sequence goes on from JBAIZL010000001.1 coordinate 125,011,390, forward strand.
AGCTACCATTGAGGCAGACCATCGGTAAAGCTACCATGGAGTCGGGGCCTAGGTAAAGCTACCATGGAGTTAGACCATAGGTAAAGCAAACACGGAGCAAGGACTCAGGTAAAAGCCATCTCGAAGCCAGCCGATAGGTAAAGTAACCCTGGATTCAGGCATCAAGTGGGGGTGGTTATCAAATAATATATGAAATTACCAAAAATGATCGGTTAGATCAAACGACCAACGACCTACATAGAGTTCAAATAGTCAACAAGTTGAATCGACCAATCACAACGCGGGGGCCCGGTAGGCCTACGTAAACGGTCAATGTAAGACGAGAAGGCCCATATAACGTGTTAAACCAATATATATGACAGCCCACATAATGTGTTAAACAAATATGCAAGCCTACATACACACTATGCTAGGCCGACATACTATGTCGGTAAATCACCGGCCAAGGCCTATATGAACTGAGATAGTTTCACCTCATATATCAGGTAGAACCACTGGCAGGCCACCGTATTATATGGGGAGTACTATAAGGTATAGCTAAACCAATATATACGATAGCCCGCATAATGTGTTAAACAAATACGCAAGCTTGCATACATACTATGCTAGGCCTACATACATGAATCCCTAAATGCGCCTACTATGTCGGTAAATCACTGGCCACAGCCCATATGAACAGAGATAGTTTCACCTCATATATCAGGTAGAACCACTGGCAGGCCACCGTATTATATGGGGAGTACTATAAGGTATAGCTAAACCAATATATACGATAGCCCGCATAATGTGTTAAACAAATACGCAAGCTTGCATACATACTATGCTAGGCCTACATACATGAATCCCTAAATGCGCCTACTATGTCGGTAAATCACTGGCCACAGCCTATATGAACAGAGATAGTTTCACCTCATATATCAGGTAGAACCTGGCAATCGTATAATATGGGAAGTACTATAAGGTACATCTACCAATGCATAACCTATCAAGCCCATCACGGTCAACAAATATTACAATATAATTAAAAATTTACGCAACCTATATATACATACAGTGCTAAGCCAACATTCAGGCATATATACTTTGTTAAACCAGCGTGCAATATACTCTAAATAGCCATAACAGTGTTAAACCAATATGCAGGTTAACCCATATACATCCTGTATTAGGCCAATATTCCCGTTACCCACATATGCCTATATAATATGTTCAGCCTGGATGAATGATATCTTATATAGTGTGTTAAACAAAAACGCTTGTAAACCCACATAAATAATATGCTAAGCCTACATACTGTGCTAAACAGATACGCGTGTAAACTCACATAAATACAATGCTAACCAACATGGATGCTATCCTACATAGGCTTATATACTATGTTAGGCCTGGATATGTGATTGCCCCATATAGTGTGTTAAATAAATATGCGTGTAAACCAAATAAATACTCTGGTAAGCCAACATGCATGCTATCATAGATAGGCGTATATACTATGTTAGGCCTACATATCGCGTTAAACAAACATGTGTAAGCTACCATACATATTATGCTAAGCCGACTTACATGAATCCCTAAATGTGCCCGCTATGTCGGTAAACCACTGGCCAAAGCCTATATGATCTGAGCTATTTTCACCTTGTCTATCAGGTAGAACCAGGCAATCGAATAATATGGGAAGTACTATAGGGTACATCTACCAATGCATAACCTATCACGCCCATGATGGTCAACAAATACTACAATATAATTTAAAAAAGTTACGCAACCTATATACATACAGTGCTAAGCCAACATTCAGGCATATATACTATGTTATACCAGCATGCAATATAATCTACATAGCCATACATACGCTGTTAAACCAATATGCAGGTTAACCTATATACATCCTGTATTAGGCCAATATCCCCGTTACCCGCATAGGCCTATATAATATGTTAAGCCTGTATAAGTGATTGCCCTTATAGTGTGTTCAATAAATATGCGTGTAAACCAAATAAATACTCTGGTAAGCCAACATGCATGCTATCATAGATAGGCGTATATACTATGTTAGGCCTACATATCGCGTTAAACAAACATGTGTAAGCCACCATACATATTATGCTAAGCCGACAAGGGCCTGAACACATTATATCCACTGCATAGTTTAGCTAAACGGCTATCACACACTATCCTACAGGTACCACATAATACCTGATCAATAACACATAGTATCCAATGCATAGCCTGACGAAGGTTTAATATATAGTATCCAGAGGCCCCGCTAACGATTAACACGTTGTATCCATAAGGCCTACTATGTCGGTAAACCACAGGCCCAAGCTTATATGATCAGAGTCCGACACACATTTTCACCCGTCTATCAGGTAGAACCTCGGGCAGGCGGCTGTATAATACGGGAAGTACTATATCGTATAGCTAACAATGCATAACCTATCACGCCCATGACGGTCAGCAAATACTACAATATAATCAAAAAAAGTCGCGCAACCTATATACATACAGTGCTAACCAATATAGGCATATATACTATGTTAAACCAGCATGCAATATACTCTAAATAGCCACATATACGCTGTTAAACAAATATGCGTGTAAACCTACATAAATACTATGGTAAACCAACATGCACGCTATCATACTATGTTAAGCCCAAATACATAATAGAATACATAATGTGTTAAACATATATGTGTGTAAGCCAGCATAGATATTATGCTAAGAAGACATGGACCTACAAAGTATAACACATTATATTCGGTGCATAGTTTAGCTAATGGATATCACACACTAACCTACAAGCTGCCCATAAATTACCACATAATACCTGATACATAGCCCGGATAATCATTAACGCATAGCGGCCGATGCAAGTCATGACTAGGGCTAACACAACATATTCAAACCATAGCCTGACTAGGGCTAACACATAGTATCCGATGAGAAGTATGAATATAAAGTAACACATAATATCCGTTGCATAGCTCGGCTAAAGTTCGTCATATAGCACCCTGAGTATAGCTTGACAAACACACAGCATTTCATGAGCGGCGTGATATAAGGTAACACATAGTATCCGATACACAACCTAGGATCGAATATGACGTCATCCAGGTGGAGAACAAGATGGTGGCAATGTTGATACCGACTTCAAAAGGGCTATGGCCTGTGTAGGCTAGATCAAATAACCAACGTTTCAACTAAACTACTGTCATACGCGTAGTTTAACCAACCAACATACGTGAAGTTCAAACGAACAGCATTGACACCAAGTCCAAATAGGCTATGGCGGCTATGCCCAGATCAGCGTTTCAGCTAATCAAAATGAAAAACCTACGCTAATCAACCAACATCTACACCGAAGTCAAATGGGTTATGGTTAGTGAAGGCACCGGCAAAAGCTTTAAGCCCAAGACATAATTATAGCTATCAACGCGTACCAAAATAGCTATGCAGAAACCGTCAAGGCCATTACACATATTGTCCAGGTATGTTCTCCATCAAACCGAGACTTTAGACACCATCTCTGTAAAACAGCTAACAAACTATACTCTACCACAATAGGTATGTCAAAACTGTTACCGGCTCATAATCTAAGACAATGGTTACGTAACGCCCTTTATCAATTTAAGACCTTAAGCGATATCTTCGTAAAGACAGCCACAATAGTTACGTTAAAAAGAGCTACCGCTGCTCACCCTACCATAATAGCTACGTACAGACGGCTAATATTGTATAACCTATCACAAGACTTATGTAAAAACAGCTATGCATAACCTGTCACACAATAACTGCGTAAAGGCAGCTAACAATGCCTACCCCTTTAAAATAGCTACGAAAAGATAACAACCAATACATACCCTATCATAATAGCTATGTAAAGACAGCTAAAGATGCATAACCTAACTCAGTAATGATTGCTATTAAATAATGAACCATTATACTAGCCACGTAAAGACAGCTACCAACACCACCATAGCTACGTAAAAACAGTTATCGATCCGTGACCAAGATAATACCTACGTAAGACCTATATCAGTGCTAAGACAATAGCTCCGTAAGGAAAACCTACCACTTCATGAACTACGACAACAGCAAGGTGTGGACGGCTACCAATACATTACTTATCACAGCTACCAACACATAACTCGTCACACTAGCTAAGTAAATAGCGCTACGATTGAATAGCCTATCACACAGGCCAAATGAGGGTCACTAACTAAACCATCACAATATCTCTGTACATGGCAGATGGCGTGATGATCCTCATCTTTATCGCACACCTAACAGTAGGTTAGAAGCACTCTGGCTAGCTTAGGTTAGTGGGTTGAAAATAATTTTTTCTAAAAACTACCCCTCTAGACGTGGTTGAACACCCAACAGTAGGTTAGGTTAGAAGCACTCTGGCTAGCTTAGGTTAGTGGGTTGAAAATAATTTTTCCTAAAAACTACCCCTCTAGACGTGGTTGAACCCTCCCCCAAGGCTACGATCAAGGTCACATCGACCGCCTGCATCATCCAAAACCACCCTTAACTTCTACAACCACGGGTCAGTGATGCCCGTGATGGAGATACGACCAACCTTTGATCTGGGCATAGCCGCCATAGCCTATTTGGACTTGGTGTCAATGCTGTTCGTTTGAACTTCACGTATGTTGGTTGGTTAAACTACGCGTATGACAGTAGTTTAGTTGAAACGTTGGTTATTTGATCTAGCCTACACAGGCCATAGCCCTTTTGAAGTCGGTATCAACATTACCACCATCTTGTTCTCCACCTGGATGACGTCATATTCGATCCTAGGTTGTGTATCGGATACTATGTGTTACCTTATATCACGCCGCTCATGAAATGCTGTGTGTTTGTCAAGCTATACTCAGGGTGCTATATGACGAACTTTAGCCGAGCTATGCAACGGATATTATGTGTTACTTTGTATTCATACTTCTCATCGGATACTATGTGTTAGCCCTAGTCAGGCTATGGTTTGAATATGTTGTGTTAATGATTATCCGGGCTATGTATCAGGTATTATGTGGTAATTTGTGGGCAGCTTGTAGGTTAGTGTGTGATATCCATTAGCTAAACTATGCACCGAATATAATGTGTTATACTTTGTAGGTCCATGTCTTCTTAGCATAATATCTATGCTGGCTTACACACATATATGTTTAACACATTATGTATTCTATTATGTATTTGGGCTTAACATAGTATGATAGCGTGCATGTTGGTTTACCATAGTATTTATGTAGGTTTACACGCATATTTGTTTAACAGCGTATATGTGGCTATTTAGAGTATATTGCATGCTGGTTTAACATAGTATATATGCCTATATTGGTTAGCACTGTATGTATATAGGTTGCGCGACTTTTTTTGATTATATTGTAGTATTTGCTGACCGTCATGGGCGTGATAGGTTATGCATTGTTAGCTATACGATATAGTACTTCCCGTATTATACAGCCGCCTGCCCGAGGTTCTACCTGATAGACGGGTGAAAATGTGTGTCGGACTCTGATCATATAAGCTTGGGCCTGTGGTTTACCGACATAGTAGGCCTTATGGATACAACGTGTTAATCGTTAGCGGGGCCTCTGGATACTATATATTAAACCTTCGTCAGGCTATGCATTGGATACTATGTGTTATTGATCAGGTATTATGTGGTACCTGTAGGATAGTGTGTGATAGCCGTTTAGCTAAACTATGCAGTGGATATAATGTGTTCAGGCCCTTGTCGGCTTAGCATAATATGTATGGTGGCTTACACATGTTTGTTTAACGCGATATGTAGGCCTAACATAGTATATACGCCTATCTATGATAGCATGCATGTTGGCTTACCAGAGTATTTATTTGGTTTACACGCATATTTATTGAACACACTATAAGGGCAATCACTTATACAGGCTTAACATATTATATAGGCCTATGCGGGTAACGGGGATATTGGCCTAATACAGGATGTATATAGGTTAACCTGCATATTGGTTTAACAGCGTATATATGGCTATGTAGATTATATTGCATGCTGGTTTAACATAGTATATATGCCTATATTGGTTAGCACTGTATGTATATAGGTTGCGTAACTTTTTTAAATTATATTGTAGTATTTGTTGACCGTCATGGGCGTGATAGGTTATGCATTGGTAGATGTACCCTATAGTACTTCCCATATTATTCGATTGCCTGGTTCTACCTGATAGACAAGGTGAAAATAGCTCAGATCATATAGGCTTTGGCCAGTGGTTTACCGACATAGCGGGCACATTTAGGGATTCATGTAAGTCGGCTTAGCATAATATGTATGGTGGCTTACACATGTTTGTTTAACGCGATATGTAGGCCTAACATAGTATATACGCCTATCTATGATAGCATGCATGTTGGCTTACCAGAGTATTTATTTGGTTTACACGCATATTTATTTAACACACTATATGGGGCAATCACGTATCCAGGCCTAACATAGTATATAAGCCTATGTAGGATAGCATCCATGTTGGTTAGCATTGTATTTATGTGAGTTTACACGCGTATCTGTTTAGCACAGTATGTAGGCTTAGCATATTATTTATGTGGGTTTACAAGCGTTTTTGTTTAACACACTATATAAGATATCATTCATCCAGGCTGAACATATTATATAGGCATATGTGGGTAACGGGAATATTGGCCTAATACAGGATGTATATGGGTTAACCTGCATATTGGTTTAACACTGTTATGGCTATTTAGAGTATATTGCACGCTGGTTTAACAAAGTATATATGCCTGAATGTTGGCTTAGCACTGTATGTATATATAGGTTGCGTAACTTTTTTTAATTATATTGTAATATTTGTTGACCGTGATGGGCTTGATAGGTTATGCATTGGTAGATGTACCTTATAGTACTTCCCATATTATACGATTGCCAGGTTCTACCTGATATATGAGGTGAAACTATCTCTGTTCATATGGGCTGTGGCCAGTGATTTACCGACATAGTAGGCGCATTTAGGGATTCATGTATGTAGGCCTAGCATAGTATGTATGCAAGCTTGCGTATTTGTTTAACACATTATGCAGGCTATCGTATATATTGGTTTAGCTATACCTTATAGTACTCCCCATATTATACGGTGGCCTGCCAGTGGTTCTACCTGATATATGAGGTGAAACTATCTCAGTTCATATAGGCCTTGGCCGGTGATTTACCGACATAGTATGTCGGCCTAGCATAGTGTGTATGTAGGCTTGCATATTTGTTTAACACATTATGTGGGCTGTCATATATATTGGTTTAACACGTTATATGGGCCTTCTCGTCTTACATTGACCGTTTACGTAGGCCTACCGGGCCCCCGCGTTGTGATTGGTCGATTCAACTTGTTGACTATTTGAACTCTATGTAGGTCGTTGGTCGTTTGATCTAACCGATCATTTTTGGTAATTTCATATATTATTTGATAACCACCCCCACTTGATGCCTGAATCCAGGGTTACTTTACCTATCGGCTGGCTTCGAGATGGCTTTTACCTGAGTCCTTGCTCCGTGTTTGCTTTACCTATGGTCTAACTCCATGGTAGCTTTACCTAGGCCCCGACTCCATGGTAGCTTTACCGATGGTCTGCCTCAATGGTAGCTTTACCTAGGGCCTGGCTGGCTTTACCTCAGGCCCGACTCCTCGGTTACTTTACCTATGGTCTGACACCTGGATGGCTTTACCTAGGACTTGGTGGAGGTGTTTGTCTTGGTCGATAGGTTGTAATTGATATAGCAACCATCCTGGCCAGACTCTTGGGTAGCTTTACTTAAAGTCTACCTCCAAAGAGGCTTTACCTAAGACCAGGCTCCAAGGTAGCTTTACCTTAAGCCTTTTCTTCAGGGGGCTTTACTTAAGGGCCTGCCTTGGGTTGGCTAAATCCCCGCTGCAGGGATGCTATGCCTGAGGTTTGGGTGGGTCTACCTCCAAGATAGTGTGTTAACTCTGCGGGTTTGCCCCTTGCCCTGCATCAGCCAATTTATTTAGGGTAGAACACTATAGTTAGGGTATGCCTACTACTTGCCTAGACTCGCTCAAGCGCTGATACGTCATCAGATAACCGTTAAATCTTTCCAAAAGTTACCCCCACCACCGGAGCTATTCCAGGGTTACTTTACCTAATGGTGGGGCTCGTGATGGCTTTACCCGAGGGCTAGCTCCGTGTTAGATTTACCTAAGGCCTTGCTGCTGGGTGGCTGGGCTCGGTTTGGCTTTAACCGAGACCGTGCTCCGTGTTAGCTTTACCCGCTCCTAGGCGGTGTTACCTCAGGCGCCGGTTCGGGATTGGCTTTTACCTAGGACCTCGATCATTTTTGGCAATCTGAAAACCGGTGATCCCACCCACACAGCCTACCATAATGGACACATATCCCGTACGGTCCTTCGATCATACCAATCGATTTTCGGCAATTTCGTATTTTATTTAAAAACTACCCCTAGGTGAACCGCCCCCGCAATGGTCCAAAAAGGACTCTAGACATATCCTGTACTGTCTGTTGATCCATCCGATCGATTTTCGGCAATTTCATATTTTTTGTAAAAACTACCCCTAGGTGAAACTACCCCTCAGCAGCCCGTATTAGACCCTAAACTCACCCTATCGGTCAAGACACGATTTTCCAAAATTTTTTCGAAAACTACCCCCCACCCCCCAATCCACCCCCGGAGCTGCCCGGAGATGGTCCTGAACGTGGCCGAGGTCACCCCCCACACGTAGGTAAGGTTAGGTTTGATCCATTTTGGCTAGCTTAGGTTGATTGGTTGGAATTTATTTTTTTTCGAAAAACTACCCCCACCCCTCTAAACGTGGGCAAAACCACCCCTATGGCTTGGATCAGGGTTGCGACGTCCGCCCGCATCATCCGAAACTACCCCTATAGTCCTAGGTTACGTAGCGGCCGAGTTTTTTTTTTTTGTTTTCGAAAAACTACCCCCTACCCCCCTGAACGTGGTCAAAACCACCCCTTTGTCTAGGGTCAAGGTCGGGGTGACCTTGAGCATCATCCAAAACTACCCCTATAGTCCTAGGTTACGTAGAGGCCGAGTTTAGGGGTGGCTGTGCTATTCTAAACCCAGTCCTACTCTGGTGGGTGAATGGGGAAGAAGATATCACCCTCATCAGCTGTTTCTGGTGGGTGAATGGGGAAGAATATTGGGGGAGCACCCTCTTCAGCTGTTTCTGGTGGGTGAATGGGGAAGAAGATATCACCCTCATCAGCTGTTTCTGGTGGGTGAATGGGGAAGAAGATATCACCCTCATCAGCTGTTTCTGGTGGGTGAATGGGGATGAAGATATCACCCTCATCAGCTGTTTCTGGTGGGTGAATGGGGAAGAAGATTGGGGGAGCACCCTCTTCAGCTGTTTCTGGTGGGTGAATGGGGAAGAAGATATCACCCTCATCAGCTGTTTCTGGTGGGTAAATGGGGAAGAAGATATCACCCTCATCAGCTGTTTCTGGTGGGTGAATGGGGAAGAAGATTGGGGGGAGCACCCTCTTCAGCTGTTTCTGGTGGGTGAATGGGGAAGAAGATATCACCCTCATCAGCTGTTTCTGGTGGGTAAATGGGGAAGAAGATATCACCCTCATCAGCTGTTTCTGGTGGGTGAATGGCGAAGAAGATTGGGGGAGCACCCTCTTCAGCTGTTTCTGGTGGGTGAATGGGGAAGAAGATATCACCCTCATCAGCTGTGTCTGGTGGGTGAATGGGGAAGAAGATATCACCCACGAACCAAAAGCCAGAGCAGAGTGGGATTCTAAGCTGTAGAGAAAGCAACCCTAGGAGAAGAAGTCTCCAAAATCAAAACAATGGTCCTCGAAAATTGAACATCGTTACGCGGAAAAATTAAACAATGTTAAAAACTTAAGAACCCGGAAAAGTAAAAGAAATTCGAGATGTCGACAAAGTGTACGAAAACCGATTATTAATATCGGAACTTGAAACGTACAGAAATTACTAGTCGAAACAAATAAGTTAAACATGAACATCACGGTGTTAACGAAGACAAAGAAAAAATCATTGTCTCAAAACATAGAAAGTTATGACCAATTCTACAGCGAAGTTAGCAATGAGTCCACCAAGGAATACTGATAATGTTAACAAAATATCTTAAGAAAAACATATTAAAAATTAAATTAAAACAATTCTATATATATATATATATATATATATATATATATATATATATATAGGGTTCAAATTGTTGAAATATGAAAATTAGGATAAAATAGTAGAGGATAGGAGTTATACAGTAAACAGGGATAAATTGAAAAAAAATTGTAACAAAAATTGCGATAATTTTGAAATGTTATTTTCTGTGGAAACTCGTCTGCCTCATTAAAGTAAGGGAATTTATAAATTAGAGAAATTTTAAAATGCCACTTTCGGCTTCAACAATATTTAAGTAAAATTTGACCCAAAAAAATAATTTTAAATGTGTTTTAAAATTTGTGATAAAATGAAAGTTTAGGTTTGTAAAATAAATTCTTTTTATATAAGTAATAAACAATAAATGTAAGTAGAAAACATAAATAAAATTCCAACATTGTAAACTAACAGCTGCTAGTTCTGAGTTTTAAATAAAATATCCCAAGAAAGAATAATTATTTTTACAGGACAGACAGTTCAATAGCCTCCACAGCGATGTCTATAAGTAAATAAGAAATTAGTTAGTCTGCGTCCAAGTAAAGATAGGGTGCACTGGAGAAGAAAATTGATATTTGAACAGCTAAATAGCTTTGAGTAAATAAGAAATGAATTTTAAGAAACGAATTTTAAGAAACAAAGAGAATTTAAAGCATTGGAACTAGTTGTTGACATAAGTGTTTATTTTAAACGTAGGCTAAACAAAATAATCCTATGAAAGTTTCCACTTAGTAATATTTTGTTTACAAAAATTCGTTTTGTAAAAGGATTAATTTTTATTAAAGTAAGTGAAAATAATCGTAAAACTGGATGATCAAGTTTAATCGATATTTAGGCTACGAAACTGGATGTTTTACAAGTATACCGTGAGCTAATTTGGTCCATAAAGTATAGTTTCAAAAAGTTTTAATCTTTCATTAAATCGAAATAAATAATATATTTTTAACAATGAAAGTAATTTATCAAAACCAAATGTGAATGAGGGTCAAGGAAAAATTGTTTGACTGTTTTGGTCAAGATTAAATAACAAAAAATCTTTGAAAATTTTTAAAATAAAAAAAAATTAAAACTAGGATTTATGCAATTGTTCCTTAAAAACAAAGTAATAAAGAAAACGAAATTTGGAAGTCAAGTAGAAATGTAGGATTAAAAATTTAAAATATTTAGTAGCTCTCAATAAGATATTTATATTTAAAAATAATAATAGTAATAAACATTATATTACGTTAAACGTTTTTAGTTATTAAGTAAAAGAAAACCTTTATACAGTGAAATTTCCAGAAATGGTTTATCAAATTGTTATAAATTAAGGGCCTACTACTTAAATTAAGTAATTAATTAACGAATAAGCCTATAGCAAGAAACATTTACAATTTAAGGAAAACTAAAAACGTCCAAATAACCTTATCAAGAGTTTATTAGGTGTAAGGAAATTTATCTATAGGTCTCAAAATTTCACTGTCCATGTTTGTATCTAGCCATGTTTTACACACATACAGTATTTACACGTGACAGACATGTGAGTGCACAGTAAAAGCAGACGGTCGCCTCCGCGTTTTATATTGCATAAAGGCTTTATTGACCAAGGAATACTTTGTTGCAAATGATTTATAGCTAATCCTAGTGAATATTCGCATCGTGAGCGCCACACACCGCTTTCTACGCCACGCAAATTAGGCTAACGTTAATGTATTAGGCAGCCTACACGTGCAGCCTTGAGAACTAATGTTTTATCATTAGGCATGCACTGAAGACTGCATACATTTATAACTGTAAACTGTATACATTCCGTTACTTCACGAATACACGTGTAGACAGAGGAAGTCGTATGATTGCGAAAGTATGACAATGCATTGTATACACGATTAGAAACAAGTTCAATCTAATCGCACAAGTGCATTGTGAATGTGCTTTTAAGACTAAACATTTTCACTTTATTACGTATTATTTTTGATTAATTTTATAATTTTTAATTCATAAATTTAGAAACTATCTCTTAGATTATGACTTTACAGTGATCATTTAAATAAATAATTAGACATTACAGTCTAACATTAGAACTAGAAAAATAGGCCTACTAACTTTTTTATAAAACGACAAAGTAAATTTTTGTGTAATTAAGAGAAAGTAACCAAATTTTTTAAACTTTTAGCTCCATTGTTAAACTTATTGCTTTTTAATCAATAATTCATAAAGCACAAATTAAATTTTATAGTAATGTATTAACATCGTTTAGACTAAAATTCATAACCAGTTGTTATAGTAATAAAATTATTAAAGAAAAAATTTCTTTGTGCTCGTCTGACCATTCAGATTCAGCTGCAAATTAAGTGATAAAATATGATTTCATGTATCAGCTGTTTTTATATTGGAAGGTGTTTTACAGGTGTTTTAACGCGTATATTATATTGGATATGCATTGTACATTATTAAGTTCAAATGTTACTATTCAATATTTTTAAAAGTAATAAATACGATGACTTTAATTTGTATAAATGTTACATTTTGAATTCAATAAAATGAAAATAAATTGTATAGTTTTGAAACCGAAATTTCCTTATACCTTATAAGAAATATCATATATGAATTCGTTAAGTATAATTTTTATTCATTAAACTATTAAACGCTCATTTAAAATTATTCAATTAACTACATTGTTGTATTATTACTAATTTAACTAAATTGTATTGTAAGTTATTTAATTTAACTAACTACATACTTTAATCACTTTCAAGTCGGTCACACTCATGTTGCTACATTTTTTTAAAAACTTTCACTCATTAAATAGTCCATCTCCCAGTAAAAAAAATCAAGATACAAACAGGTGACAAGATAAAATAACAAAATTGCATTAATAAATCTGTATTTGTATGTATGTTCGTGTATTAGTTAATGTACTGTTTAGTTATCACACACACAGTGGTCAAATTTTGCTAAATGAGGCTATTCCAGACTTTTTTTTTGAAAATTACTAATGCTTTAATAGCTATAATTAAATTAATTATTATTTTGTCTAAATGTAATAGATGTTTTTTGACATTAATGGATTACAAAATTTTGATCCAAATTCAAACAAGTTTTGCGTCAAGATTATACGCGTACGATTTGTAAAACATGAAACAATATAAGTTGAGAATTTAATTGAAGTTACTCTGATTGACGCACACCGCAACAATTCCAATCATTGTATAGCTAAACTTGATTGAAATACTCACAATGGAAGCACAGTTTATGTGCATCAAGTCTGATGAGTTTATTTATCTAACGAAAATAGTTCCGATACAATAACAGATACTGAACGGATGTTTTTGTGTAAGAGAGTACGCCTGGAGGATGCACGCAGTAAATATTTCGTGCTAGATTGCGATTCCTGTAAAAAATGCACTGTAAGCTGTTCTTATATCTCGTTACTCTCTTTTTCAAATCGATAGAGGTTCACACGAACCAGGAGGGGCTGAACGCTTATTTCTCCACAACGTGAAATTAGCCATCGTTCCTGACCTAGACTAAGGTAAGGGCACCTCCTGACATGGTTCTTTCATCGTCTAATTTCATACTTTGTCTGAGCTATTACATCGCAAAATAAAATGCTCAAACTAATACGCAATTTGAAGAAGCACTACAATCATGGGCTGGAATCATGCACCTACCACACGGTTAAGTCCCACACCATGCAATTAATAGTTTTTATATCAAACATTAAATATTAGGTAAACAATGCATAGCGTAAGATATATTTATAATTAGGAAGTTTAATGGAAACCGATATTCATTAACAATACGATTGTGATTAAATCTATCGATTTATCAAGTTATATTGTTTATTGTAGCCCTATAAATGTATTTATTAATTTTATTTGTTGTCTAGAATTTGTTTTGACGAATTAAACAGAATTAGGTAAGTAAAGTATTCTATTTTGACAACGAAGAAGAAATTAATATAATTAATAAATGTAATTAATATTCGTAATGAACAACACTAAAATTTCAGAAGACACACTGCAACTTTTAATGGAGTGTTTCATTACCTAAGATTTCTTTATTTAAAACAAAATAAATTAGTTATGTTTCACATTGAATAACAAATATAGTGGAATAAAATTTAAAAACATAAATACTATATACGCTACTCTGCGTATAGCATTAAGACCTATCTTGTGAGTTAAGATTATAAACAAATAAATAACTGCACACGAACTCACAAAAACATATCCTTTATTATCATACGCGTTTCAATGAATTATGAAATCATCATCATTGACGCTACTACAAATTTACAACTGCAACCTTGTAGTAGTGTAACTGATGTTGATGATGACGTAAGTAATTGAAACGCGTGTGATGATAATAATTATTGTTTTGTGTTCAGTTCGTGTGAAGTTATTTATTGGTTTAAGTCACTCTATTGAATGTAATACGATATATATTCGTATATTCGGTTGGAGTACATTTCTCTTTTTTTAATATATATTAAGACATTACCTATTTAAATCTAAATATAATTCTCTTAAATAAATAAAAAAATCTACTTTTTTTGAAAGTGAAGGTAACGAATATTATTTCTGAAAAGCGATTTATCAAAAATCTAATTTATTAGCCTAACTTATTATTTAATACTAACCATACGAGTAGAATTGGTTGTGTGATTTCAGTCAACTTTTTTAATTTGTATAAATTAAGTGTTAAGTATATAAACTGCCTAATGTGAATATAACAAGACTGGATGATTAGAATGTAGATAATAAATGGTTTTAAAAAAATATCCTATCTTATTAATTAACATACTAATATAGTCTATTATTAATTACATAAATAATAAATAAATGTATATATATTTTATATTTATGTGTTGTATATTACATTCAACACTGTCGTCTTCTATTCAACTATCACTTACAACTTAATATACTTAAACAAAAGTGTTACTTGTCAGTCGACTTTCGAAACCTTATTAATTAAAGTGTTCTCATTTTCAAACACTGGACACTCCTTTAGAAGACTGTTCTAAAGTTCGAAAATGAGAGCACTCCAAGTTCTCGAAAGTCGATTGACAATTATACCAAGTAAGATTCTTTTTTAAGTACCTTAAAGTGTAAGTGATACACACACACACACCCACTCTCTCCCCCCACACACGCGTATATATATATATATATATATATATATATATATATATATTTATATATATATATATATATATATATATATATATGTGTGTGTGTGTGTGTGTGTGTGTGTGTGTGTACATATATAATGAACATAATTATTGATTATTTTATAATGATATTCAAGAATTTTTTCTTGTATATTTCAAATACAAGAATTTTTTTAATTTATATATTTTTCAAAGTATTTTGCCAATAAAATAAGTATTAGCATCTTCAAGAAAAACAATGATATAAAAAGATTTTATACAAAAATTAAATCATACGTTCTCCGAGATTTTCTGTTTGTTTTGTATTTCTAGAGAAATATTTAAACTATTTTAGTATATCATTTCAACTGGTTTTCTATCTGTGTAGATTTCAAAATATGGGGTTAGAATAAAGAGGAAAAGAAATTAAATTGTAAAATAAAATTATATTTTTGTAAAAAGGAATAATTATATTCTATCTTCAATCAACTTAATGCAATCAAAGTTTCTGAATTTTGAATATTTTTTTTGTAATTTAAACTTTTATGGGTTTTATGGAATTTGTAAAGTAATTAAAGGACGTAAAGCAAAAACCCAAACATTTTTATAACGACAAAATGAATTTTAACTGTGGCAATATAGGTTAGGATGTTTACAAACTTGGTGTTCATAAACCAGTAATGGCTAGAGTTTAAATAGTAAAAAAAAAAATACGCAAAAATCAAATTCCACAGCAAGTAGAAAAATATTTTTGTCTTAGCATACGTCAATCGATAATAAGATTTTACAGTTCGTTATTCACACACGGAGAGAGTGTTGAATAAATACGTGACATAAAAGTAGCAGGCAGATCACAAGCCTCCTTAGTGCTGACGTCTCCAAAGCACAAATTGCTATATTGATCGTACAGCTCTGATAACCGGGAAGGCACAAGGCCATTTCAACACGAGGACACGTCATATGTTATAACGTTTTTTTTAAAGCTGGAGAAAGGTTTACACTTATTAAAACTGTTCCAATTATTTTCTTTCTGCAATAAAGAAATACGTTTGCTTGATTTTGTACAGTTGGAATACGTTTGTTATATTATTCGAGAAATATAACAGAAACGAAAGGCATTATGCATTGTATTTCTCGTCTTTGAAAAAAATGCCTAATAACTTAATATTTAAACAAAAAAAACTACACTGTTAACAACACAATTGTAGTTCGTGTTACTAAAATAAATATTCATTTCCTTCTGTCAGTTTACGGTCTCCTTATATGTATCTTGTGCAAATTTCCAATCGTTAATAAAATACTTTTTATACATCTACTCAAGATGAAATACTTTTTTTATAACTTGTAGTAGATGACCCTTGAGGTTAATACAGTTTTTCAAATATTATTTCATGTATTAAATTTAATGAATTATTTTATTTTTCTATGGGAGAAACTTTTCAATAAAGGGGCAAGGTATGCAATATAGATATTTCTACCCATTTGGCAATAAATGATAACATATTGTTTCATAAAACAGCTGATTTTATGTTATAGATTATGTGGCAGAACAGCTGAATTATAGCTTATTTTATTTTAATTAATTTATGGAAACTGTAATTATTTAATATAAGGGAATAAAATAAAATTTTTTTTTGGTAAACAAAGTGGGAATTACTTATTTTTTTGTTTGTATAACTGTTTTTTTGTTTGCGTTCTGGTAACACCAATTACATTGTTCAAAATGTCTTTCTTCTTTCAGTTTCAGCAATGGTCACGCTACACCTTGATTCAAAGCATACCTGCATCAGGTAAGAGACGTTGAAAAAGCGTCACTACAAGCTTTCTTAGATCCCAGCACCCGTAGAACGTTATTGTTTTAGTTGCATTTATAATTATCTTTCTATTTAAATGGGGTGTAACGGATAAACACTTCCTTACGAACCCCAATAGAAAAGCTGTTTTCAACCCTTTAGAGGTCGAAATGACGGATCATGTCGAAATGACACGATGTCATTATTTCGAATTACATCCCCTGTCAAGGGTTTATAGCCTTCCCCATTAGCGCAATATAGAAAAAAGTTCCATTTACCAAAGTAGTATGATAAAACTTTTGTGATATCATAAATGTTTTTAGTATGGGGTGTACACTCTTTATAAACTATGTGAAAGTAAATGAAAGCATTAGTACTGTAATTATTCGGGCTGTAAGTAGTTAGTACTATAATAGAAACACGCCCCGTCTCAGAAATTATACTCACACCTGTTTCCACTTATGCGTTTTGCTTATATAACAATATTCATTATTTTATGCTCATTTATGTATTACCTACAACTGTTTTCAGCATTTTTGTATTACCTCAAGTAGTTTACTTATGTTTCGAAGCCACCTGGCGCTGATAATTAAAGAAGGTTGGGATTTTATAGACCTCCTTTCTGGAGAGATGAAATTAACAACGTCATTGTAGCAAACTACAGGCAAACAGATTTTTCATCCATAGAAAAAAAATAACCTTTCAGCATAGTAAATTATGGCTACAAACTAGATGACATCGATCCAAATATTCTGCATTGTCATGCGAAAGGGCCAGTATGGGGGGACGAAGTTAGTTTTAGGGACACTACTTATTAGTATTTGGGAAGATAAATACCTTAGTCTTTAGTGTTCATGATATAATTATAATGATTTAATATATATATATATATATATATAATAAATTAATAAATAAATTAAATAATTAAATAAATATAATATATAATAAATTTAAAATATTTCAAAAACAAGAATACTTTTAATGAATATATTTATTCAAAGCTTTTCGCCGATAAAATAGTATCAGCATCTTCAGGAAAAAAAATTATCTAATAAAATACTTTTACAAAATTTAATCATATGTAATACAAAGAATCATATGTTTATAAGTATTGCACTTTATGTAAATTTGTCTATAACATCAATGACTTTATAAATAGTTTGGTGCCTTGATCTCAATTGAATTTGTTCATCAATTAATTTGTCTTTAACTTTATGCTTATAAATTTCCAATGTTTCAAATATATTAATTTTTAATCTTTTATTTAATTCTTTTATTAATTTCATATTTTCTATTTCCGGAAACTCATGTCCATTATTAATACAATGCGTAGCTAAACTGGATTTATATATATATATATATATATATATATATATATATATATATACACCTGTGCTCTCAAATAATATTGTCATGAAAATCAACGTCTACATTAATTGCGCTTTGATTTCTTACACTAAAATACTCCATGATGGAGTCTATTATCATGGCCTTTAACGAAATAACCATTACAAAAGGCTAATGTTAGAAGTTTAAAATCAAATAAAATCATATATTTATATAATCATCCTGAAAGTAATAATTCTTTCTACGTTTTAAACCCCCTCTAAAACTACGATAGTAATGTACAACAAAGCTTTACATTAGTCTACATTCTAGGATCCATGTCCAGCAAAGTGTTGTAAACTACCTTAACAAGTAGAATATCTACTGTCAATTATTAAGACAAAACCAGTCATGTTTCTTATAAAATAGTAAGGTTGGATGAATAGGAAGTAGTTAAACACTTAAGAAAGAGTCGAGTATTTTGCTCAGGAGGGCATGTCCCTGGCGACCGGAGACATTGTTTATCTTGTAACTCTTAAACGCAAACTCGTCGAATTTACTATTATATGTTTAATTAATTAAAACCTTTAGAAATATTACTGTTTTATTCATGTAATAAACGCCTAATAGCTTTGTCATAATTTTGTTACTGTACTTTATTTTTATTAAATTTATCTTATGTTTCCCTAACCATTAATATTTTTATAAAAACATATTTTTTTTTTGTAAAACTTACTTTCGTAATACTTGTTATTTTAAAATATTTAAAATCGAGATTATATGCAACAGCTTCAAATAATGTAAAGCATATATTAAAAAAAACTAGGGATGGGGCGAAACCGAAATAAGTTACAATTAAATAACCACAGAAAATATAAATTCTACGTAATGATAATTGCTTTATATGTAAAATAGATATTTTACGTCTTTGTAGAAGAAACACAAGGTGTTAAGGTAGCCACATAAATTAAATAAGATAAAATCTAACACTAAAACATTTTCGATTAGTGGGTAGACATCTCGTTTTATCACGGCTTAGTATCATATTTTCTACTTCCATCTTTCCGTCACTCTCTCCTCCCCATACCTTACTAGGGGTTGTAACAGGTAGACACTTTCTTAGTTCCAATAAAAGTTAGATCTGCTTTCTGTTAACAACTCTGCATGTGATAACATGATCCAGAACATTTCTACATGGATACGCCGTAACAAAACTAGAAAAAAAAAAATTGGGACAGGGCTGACTGACATGAATTCGTCATTGGAAAAATCCACTTTATAGAGGTTTCAATAGAATAGAGGGTTTATGTAATGAATTACAAAAGAAAGTAGTTACTGGATTCTTTGTTAAATGTTAAAAAAATGTAATAAATACAAATTGTGTCTAACGTATTTATTCGAAGTCAGCGATTAAACGTGGTAAATGTGCCAATAAAGTTTTCATTTCAAATATTGGAATAGAAGTATATACTATATAGTTCATTATCAATATATTGAATTGCTATAGTAGGCTTTATCAAAGTATAAATAAATTAACATGTTTTGATTAAAATATTTATTAATACCATTTAAACTTAGGTCTAATAGAATGCACCAAATACAGTAACATTGCCTATGTAATAATACAGCTGTTCTACAACGTAACCTATAAAATAACATCAGCTGTTGTTTAAAATCATATGTAATTTAACTAAGGCTAAAATATGAAGTGTCACGTGACGAAAAGTGAAGGGTTTTACACCCAAGCAAAACATTCAGACATATCCAGTCAAAATAAGTATTTTCTCAAAACATTAGATTAAGTAAATCATGACACTACGTAAAGTTGTATATTTAATTCTACTCAAAACAGCCTATATTTTATAGATTTAATAGTTTCGGTACCTTGTATTAAATTTTTTTATAATCCAAGAATTATAGAAAATAATTCCTATACGTGTGGTGTAATGGTCTCGTAAATGTAAAAATAGACAACACAATCTTAGTAATTTACTCAGTGTTCATCGCACCTAGTGTTTCCTACAGTTGCCGAGCCTAACAACAAACTCCTGGGACTATAGTCGCCTTGCACGTAGCGTAACAGTATGTGAGAGGTCATTATGATACCGATCTCTTGTTAGAGTGTTATTTTTTCATTGTGGAGTTCAATATTTTATGTTCTTCATGCCTAGCCTTAATGTACAGAAAACTACAACTTATATTACACCATAAAGCTCATAAGGGACTCTCCCATCGCTATAAAGTGATTATTACTAGGAAAAACCTCTTCAATCTTCGTTGAAGATAGAGATAGCCTGAAGCCAGCAATTTCACTTTACACCTAACCGCGTCCGATATCTTAGTTGCCTAAACGATCCCAAGTATTGTTATTTTGGGCGGCGCCTAAGTAGTCTAAACGTAAAAGGACTTGCGTACTAACCTAATACCTGGCAGCGTAAAGAATTTCAAATTTGCTTTTCAGCTCTTAGAAATACTTATTATGTAAAAATGAGTACCTTGGGGCCAACCCTTTAGGACAGTTGACCATATTTCTGGTCCCATTTACCTTTAATTAATACCGTATTAGATAAATAAAGGCATCTTTAACCTGTTTTTATTCCAAACAGTGTTCACGTTGTAAAAATTAGTTGGTACAATTATCTTGCCCAGTTAGTTTAAATAGGAAACTACGCGGTGAGAACACTACTTTGTTAATTCCTTTCCATACTGTAGAATTAGATGTTTGTCCTATTATTTTATATTATGTTACTGAAATATATTGTTTAAAGATTAGTTTCTAGTTTCATTTACAAGAAAAGGTTCCACCTGTATTGCAAGAAAATTCCTCTCTTGTTGTCCTTGACAGGACAACAATGGATTAACGGAAACAGCTGTTTAAAATGCTGTAGATAATGAAGAGATGAAAGAAAATACTTTAAAATTCCAAAGTGAACATTAAAAATAATTCTGAGAAAATATTAATAAAACACTATAGTGTCGAAGCTGATAACATTAAAAAATTACGCTATTTTGTATTAACTTGGCAAAAAACCACTACTTACAGATTTATTCAGCAGTCGCGTTTCGCGCTAGGTCAGCGCATTAATCAATGCTGTGAATTACTAACAAGACTGTTGTTCAGGTGTGTTGTGTTGGTGTGAGTGTGTGGTGTGTTATCGTTCATAGAGAGGTTGTTAATTATGTGCTCAAATATAGTGTTTGATTGTGAGTGTGTTTTGTCATTTAGATTGTGTTGTGAATAGTATTTATGGTGTTTACATATCACATAGTTTTCTACTGTGTTAAGGTTTTTGCTTTTATTGATGTAATGTAGGGTTTTTAGATTGGCGTTTACTGAATAAATCAGTAAGTAGTGCTATTTTGCCAAGTTGATACAAACAAGTGTAATTTCTATAAAAACCTCATGATGTACAATACAAAAACTGCAAACATTAAAAAAAGCTTTTAAACCATATAAAAAGTTGAATGGTTGAATGCTGACATAATACCTGAATGTTATATATTTAATCTAATTTTTAATAAAGATAATAATGTCGGAACAAACTAGTTTTTAAAATATAAAAATAAAATCTAGGCATTGTGTTGATGCGTAACTACATTTACTACAAGCTACCTGGTTCTAGTAAAAGATGATACAATTATTTTATTATATAAAATATATTATTCTACAAAACAAACTTAAAAAATTAAATTTATAATATTTACAATTAGAACTGGACAAAAATTGTGCCAAGAAGTGAGCTACTGTTTTTAATTGTATTTCTGTACATAAACGTAATTCATGTGAAACAAAATAGGTTAAATATATAGCCTACTAAAAGCATAAACTATGAATGTAGTAGGATGTTTGTTTTTTCCCCAGAAAGAAACATTTTCCCACCAATTTGCACACGCAGGCCTATATTGAAAATTTTCAGTGAATAAAATCATTTGTAAATGTCAAAAGTAATTGGCCTTTCTATTATATTTCCAATGAAACAGCTGGTATTTCCAGTAAATCCATACATTCAGCTAAAAGCGCAACACACTAAGCCGGCTTTCTATTCGACCTACAACTCAAGCATCACACCCACAGCTCTTCAGTTCTGGATGGGCGCTCAGTCTATGCAAATAGAGTCGAAATAGTACAGTAAGCCAATATTTTTAGGGAATCAAATAATTCGAATGATTTCCCCTGTTAAAGTCTCGTGCCATTATACAATCAATAAATGTATTGTCTTAAATCGTTTATATAGAATATTTATTGGATTTGAGAGCAGTATATCACATTATCCACTACAAGAAGTGTTAAATAACACATAAACATGTCAATAAGTTCTCTTGAATCTAAAACAATGGCAGAATTCTACATAAACTGAGCCTCTGCATCTACGTCATTGTTGCGTAGATTTTTAAAATCCCATCATTAAACTTTTATCAGGGTGAATATTTATTAAACAAATAAATTAAATATAAATTATTTAAAGTCAATTCCTACTTAAGTCAACAAATGAAAATGTTATTTCAGCTATTTATTTCTTAAATTATTACAATTAACATAAATAAAATACCAAATCCTATGCGTTAAAACAGCTGTTCTACCACACAACCTATAACAAAAAATCAGCTGTTTTATGAAATCATACGGTATCACTTATTTTAACCAAATTAAATATATTGCATAGCTTGCCCATATTGAGAAACGTTTTTCTTCCACAACGAACTAAAATTAATTAATTATTAAATTTATTTAATGAATTAATTCTTGAAAAAATGTAATGACATTTAGTGTCATTCCCTACAAGTTTAAAAAAATATATTTGAACTATAGTGGATAAATAAAAAGTATTATATTAACGATTGAAAATTTGTACAAGATATAGGGGCCTATAATGGAAGAATGTGAACTAATAGAAGCAATTGAAAAAAGGCATCTTTGTTCGATTTTATTTGAAGTAAAAAAATCGGTTTGTAGATACTTTACATAACGAAAACACTAAAAATAATAAGTATATAAAAAAAAACATTAAAATATTTATGATTTATTTTTAAATTAAAGACACTCAATATTTCGGAATGTGAACTGTGTATAAAAACCGCAATATAATTTTTCTTGTAGTCTTTAGTTTTTTAAACAAAAATGCAAATAATAAAATAAGCGTAACTTTACACAAAGGGGAAGTTTGTTGGTTTGGCGTCATAAACAATGAATAAAGTAACACAGTAGCCTAGTGGGGGACACCGGCTACATGTCCCTTTAGGGTGAGGCTTTACAGATGCAAGAGTGTGTTTTAACATATACAGTTATAAAATAAAATAGTTTTGAAGTTCAAACCTTGAAAATGTTTGTTATAATTTATTTAACTTAGTTTTAATAAATTATTTAGATTTAATATTAAAAACATAATAAATTACAAATGAAATATTTATTTATAACACAGATTCAAATATTATAAACGAAAAAAGCCCCGTTAAAGACAACGTATTTTGGAAAAAGAATGAATTTTTGTGTGAAAAGAGATGGTTATGATAAGGCTAGAAGGCTGTCTGCACAAAGGTTTTATCCAACCTTGTACAGACAATAAATAACTATAGAATAATTTTCAAACTAAACAGTTGAGATAAACAGATCTATAGTAACGATTTTTATAAAGAAGTAATTTTTTTACGTTATAAACACTAACAAAACGAACGACGAATAGAACCACAAAAAACAAATAAATAGGTTACATTTCAACTTATTTCCTTTTTAAAATTTTTCAAGGTATCCTTATTAATTTACTCATTAAGTATTTATTTGTATGACGACGTCATTTCGAGAAACGTCTAGTTTGTTGTTATGTTCGGCTAAACAATACTTGCCATTCCATTGGTCAAGGGTTTGCTGTTAAGTTAGGTTAAACAATATTTACCATTCTATTGGTAAAGTCGTTACCGTTTGTATATGGTAAGTTAGGTTAAACAATATTTACCATTCTATTGGTAAAGTCGTTACTGTTTGTATATGGTAAGTTAGGTTAAACAATATTTACCATTCTATTGGTAAAGGGTTTGTTGTTAAGTTAGGTTAAACAATATTTACCATTCTATTGTTAACGTCCTTACCGTTTGTATATGGTAAGTTAGGTTAAACAATATTTACCATTCTATTGGTAAAGTCGTTACTGTTTGTATATGGTAAGTTAGGTTAAACTATATTTACCATTCTATTGGTAAAGTCGTTACTGTTTGTATATGGTAAGTTAGGTTAAACAATATTTACCATTCTATTGGTAAAGTCGTTACTGTTTGTATATGGTAAGTTAGGTTAAACAATATTTACCATTCTATTGGTAAAGTCGTTACTGTTTGTATATGGTAAGTTACGTTAAACAATATTTACTATTCTACTGGTAAAGTCGTTACTGTTTGTATATGGTAAGTTAGGTTAAACAATATTTGCTATACATTGTTCACAATATATATATATATATATATATATATATATATATATATATATATATATATATATATATATATATAATGTATACATTTGCAACCGTATACACAAGTGATTATAGTTTATTGTATGGAAATTATTCATAAACATTACTTAATTTAATTGTTACTTTTTTGTATGATATAAGCTCTGATGAACAAAATTTGCCATTCCATTGGTCAAGTGGTAACTGTTTGTATATGGTAAGTTAGGGGAAACACTACCTGTCATTCGATTGGTGAAGTTTGCTTTTAAGTTTGATTAAACAATATTTTCCATTCGATTGGTCAATTGTGCTGTTAAGTTCAGTTAAACCATACTTGCCATTCCATTGGTCAAGTGTTTCTGGTAAGTTCAGTTGAACCATACTTGTTATTTTATTGGTCAAGTGTTTCTGGTATGTTCGGTTAAACAACATTTGCCAATTCATTGGTCAAGTGTTTACTGGTAAGTTCGGTTAAACCATAATCAAGTCCTTTATGGTACGTGGTCGTTAAACTTAACCGTGGTAAGTTAGGCTTAACAATATTTGCCATCTTGGGCTATGAAGTTACTGTTTGTGAATGATAAGTTCGGCCAAACAATATTTCCTGTACATTGTTCAGTTGTATAGAGTTTTGGTATTGACGTTAGGTCTATGGTGTCTA
>JBAIZL010000001.1:125041930-125051930 GCA_036971475.1 Prosapia bicincta
CTGTGTTAAATTGAATATAATCTACAATTTTCGCAGACGTTATTCAATAATCGGCAATAAAATTTGAACACGTAAGAGCTGTCTCAAAATATATATTGGAGATATTCGTCTATGAAAGCCTCACAGTTTCGCAAAACATCCAGATTTTTGTAAACTCAAAAATCAACATAGCTCAAAAAACAATAAAAAAATCTTTATAATATTATAAAGATTTTCAGTTAGATAAAAAAGCTTTGAAAGCGATTTGGCTATGCAAAGTAATATAAAATTGTAAACATCACAACGTTTTTACAAGTAGTAGTTGTCTGTATATTCTTTAAGATCATATATTATAAAACGTTTAAGGTTTTTTTTTTATTGTGTAATTTTGAAGTACTTTTGCATGTTATTTAAAGCAATTTTGTTATTACGACGTATTAATTAATTTTTTCAAAACAGTTGACCCTTTTTTAAATAGATGCTTTGAAATGGAGTTATTTTCAAATTATTATATTTGCAAACAAGTACATTACGACACTGTTTTGTTACTGTACCACCTCAATTCATTGTGCCCTTTTAAACCCCGATCTGCCTTAACTTCCGAGTGTGTGAGACTGGCAATCAGAGACTTGAGTCGGCAGCGTAAGGAAAGTCGTTCACAATCCCATAAATTTTTAACGTTTTGGTTGCGTGCTCGACGAGATGAGTGCAAAATCAATTAATTAATAAGTACTGAGTAGGCCGGCACTTTGACCAGGTCCCATAACGGCGGCTTCACTTTATGCCCTCCAGATAGCACTGTTTGCTACAACCTGCAGTACGATCTGCTGGCGGTGAACTAAGACTGCGATTCTTACAACTATTTGAAGGAAGAGAAAATAAAACCTAAAATATTTCTGTATATAACAATATAATTATACGTCTTGGATGTTTAAATGCTTCATACTGACATTAAAACAAGGTTTAAACATTTTTAGATTCAGGAATAAACACCTAGTGTGTTGACTTTTAAGCAAACAGTACTTTGGGGTTATGATTTATAAACGTTTGAAAACTTTCTAAATCCAACTTTTCTAGAAAAATGTTTTATTTTAATTCTAGCTGTTCTTATCGTTTTATATTGTATTTGATTTCTGTTGTTAGTATTGTTCAACATTTATGATTTAGTTCATAATAATTTGAAGTAATATTACTTATATTTATTGTAGGGTACGGTTTCTTCTTGGTGGTAGAAGAACAAGCTACAACCCTCCAGATCTACCGTTGCGTTTTTTAGTATAAAATCGATTTTTAAAAAAAATAAATGATTAATAATTATTTATTGAAATTAATTATCGTTTTACATTGTTGAAGCAAGTAGACAGCCGGGAAAGGTAGACTGTATATTCCACATAAAAAACTTATATAATATATCCCAGCCATGAATAAACGTTTTCAGAATGTTAGGGAAAGGGTTAATTTGTGCCTGTAAAAACATAATATTACTATCTTGACTGGCCGTATTTCCTCCGTTAAAGGGAAACAGACTAGGTGTGTATTTTTCCACAAAAACAAATAAAAGAAACTCTTTAGAAAACTGTATTTCAGGGTTTATCGTAAGAAGAAACCTAAATTATGAGATATCCTTAGATACAAAGCCTCAATTTGAGCAAAGTTAAGGGATTTTAATGTCTAAAAAATGTTTTACGTCTTTTGGTGGAATCACAGTAATATAAAACCTAGATCAAAAGATCAAATTATGTGATAAACGCGCATACAATGAAGTAATTTAGACAGAGGTTACGTAAAAGATACTGTAAAATTACCTTACCTCATAGCAGAATTTCTCAAAAGGTATGGTTTTACTAGAAATGTTTTCTGGCACAGGCCTAATCTGTAAAAAAAAAGTGAAAGATTAATTTCCAAATGTAAAAGTTTGTTCTTAAAAAAGTCGTAATAAATGAGATAAGAACAGTTATTTAGCATTTTCTATATTAGGGTAGATAATATCTTTTATTAAACTAATTGGAGACTGCTTGGAAAGTATGAGAGATAGGAAGGCGCCGATGACAATGTAAGGTAAGCTTAAACCTTCTCGATTAAGATTGACCAAGATTTCGAATTATTTTCAAAAATATTATTCTTTTAAATTAACCTCACAACTTCAAAACCTCCAGTACCAAATACCATATTATTTGATTTCGTTGAAAGTTATTATTTTCCTCATCTTTATCAGTTTATGGGATGCAAAACAGAATCTTACGAGAAACAAAGATATAAATAACGAGTTGAGACAAATTTATTTAGAATTATTAATTATTCTGAAAAAAATATAGTCATTCTTAATATATTCATCTTTACTGTTGTTAGGAATATTTGTAAATATTCGAGTACATTTTTCTGCCTTTCTAACATTACAATTTTTTCCTTTGTTGACGCGTTTCGGAATGACTCCATATTCAAAACTTGAACAGTACTCTGGAGTAGTATTTAAATTTTGTAAAATAATACTCTCTAGATTTTGAAAATGGAGTCATTCCGAAACGCGACAACAATGGAAAATATTGTAATGTTAGGAAAGGCAGAAAAATGTACTCGAATATATAAAAATGTAGCCATATTATAGCTTTGAATTCGGCAATTCATAGACAAAATATTCGTGATAAAAAATATTAAAAACAATATATTTAGAGACTGGTTTCAATAGCTAGCTCAGTATTTGGCGGTTCCATGATGTTTAGAGGTTGATGCATCAGAAAGTACTTCGAGGGGGCGGCAGTAATTTTGTTTTTGCGGGTAGCGTTAGAAGTAGGGTGAAGGTGAGTTAATACTTGAGCTAAAATCTTAGTCGTTTAGGCATCTTATTCATATTGTGTTATTCAATGTTTTAGAATTATTCAAGTAGCTTAATAGCAATTTAACTGTTATAATCATCATTTTGTATTAGTTGTGTGGCAGTTTAATTAGTGTAGATTGCAATTATTAATGAAATTTAAAATGTTCTATGTAAAATGTTACTCAAAATAAGGAAATATACTTAATTATGGAAATTTTATTTCCTTGAATTAGGTATAATTAATTTTCTTTTTCTTCTATATGGACTTATTCACGACTTCCGGTTCTACCTAAGATTTAGGTAAATATTTCGAATTAAATTCCCTAGTGTTAAATTTGTGGCCATTTTTATTATGAATTAAATATTTTTAAAATATAGGATGGCATTTTGGAGATTCTCATCATACTTAGAAAATGAGCACACGGCCCTGAGTAAGTTGTACAACATTATAGTCGAATGAAAACGTTATGTCCTAAATGTATTTTAAATTAGTGGATCTAATGAGAAACTGGTCTGCTCAGAAATTTTAGTAATTTATTGGTTCAAGTCAAGTTTTGTAATAAGAAACTAGTGAAATAACTTCTAAGAGAAAGCTTATTTTCTTACAAACATGTATAAAACGTTAATCATTGTGCTTTTAAAATTTGTGAAGTAGGTTTAATCTGCGGTAATTTTCAGATTAATTTTTTCAATATTCTAGGATGCTCGGTAAAAGAAGTTTAAGTAAAAACCTCAATGTTTAGTAAAGTGCAACCAGTTAAATGGTTCAAACTGTTACAGGAGCCTAAATGTTTAGTAAAGTGCAACCAGTTAAACTGTTCAAACTGTTACAGGAGCCTAAATGTTTAGTAAAGTGCAACCAGTTAAACTGTTCAAACTGTTACAGGAGCCTAAATGTTTAGTAAAGTGCAACCAGTTAAACTGTTCAAACTGTTACAGGAGCCTAAATGTTTAGTAAAGTGCAACCAGTTAAACTGTTCAAACTGTTACAGGAGCCTAAATGTTTAGTAAAGTGCAACCAGTTAAACTGTTCAAACTGTTACAGGAGCCTAAATGTTTAGTAAAGTGCAACCAGTTAAACTGTTCAAACTGTTACAGGAGCCTAAATGTTTAGTAAAGTGCAACCAGTTAAACTGTTCAAACTGTTACAGGAGCCTAAATGTTTAGTAAAGTGCAACCAGTTAAACTGTTCAAACTGTTACAGGAGCCTAAATGTTTAGTAAAGTGCAACCAGTTAAACTGTTCAAACTGTTACAGGAGCCTAAATGTTTAGTAAAGTGCAACCAGTTAAAGTGTTCAAACTGTTACAGGAGCCTAAATGTTTAGTAAAGTGCAACCAGTTAAACTGTTCTAACTGTTACAGGAGCCTAACAGCATTCCAGTTTTTATAATATCGCAGCTATTGATAAAATATGTAATCCATAATACGTATTACAAGTTATTTGAATTAGCCCAGTTTAAAGAATTATACTGTTGGTTTATAGCCATTTTTGCAATTTAGTGTAGAATTGTTAAACCTCTTGTAAGAGCATGCACCAGTAGCGTGAACACAAATGTCTCTATAGATAACCCTTTCCATGTTTGTATTATTGTTTCTTATTTAGGAGAACCAATTTAATTTTATTTTACGACAATTATGATTGTAAGATTAAAATGCGTTCGTTTTATCTGTTAGTTTGTAGTGGGAATAATGTGTCCCGCGTTGGCTGCATTGTGCGTCGTTGCATGCTGCATCTCCAGCACGAAGAGCAAATAAATGGGGCCGTGGCTCACGAAGGGCTCGACATGAAATAAGGGGGTATTTTCTACTTACGTTTGGTCATTATTCTTTGGATAGTCGTTTAGCGAAACAGCTGTGCGAGTATAAGTAGAATTAGTGGCCCTTGATTCCGTCTTGTAAAACATAATTAACCAAACGTGTTATCAGATACAAAGGAAGTATTATGGAGTGGATTATGTAAGCATAACATGTTATATTGAATTTGCAGATAGTTTACAAAGTAGCTGGTAAAATAGATTCGTGGATAGTTTTTAAAAGAAGTTAAAAGGTTATCTACAATTGAATTCGTAGAGTATAAATTCAATTATATTATAAACTATATAATATTCTACATATATAATATATATATTTTTAAGATTAAATAATATACACAATTACAGGAATAATTTATTGAACAATACATTCAAAGCTTTTCGTTGGTTGACATTACCAACATCCTCAGGAATTACAATACTAAGAATGACAAAAGAACAAAATCACATGACTTGTTCTTTTGTCATTCTTAGTATTGTAATTCCTGAGGATGTTGGTAATGTCAACCAACGAAAAGCTTTGAATGTATTATTCAATAAATTATTCCTGTAATTGTGTATATTATTTAATCTTAAAAATAATTCTAACAGGAAAACATATTTGATATTCTACATATATATATATATATATATATATATATATATATATATATATATATATATATATATATATATATGTATATAGATATATTTTAACAACATAGGTTATTCAAATACAAGAATATTTATTAATTTATATCCAAATCTTTTCGTTGGTAAACAGTACCAACATCATCAGGAATGAAAATTACAATAATCATTTACAAAGCGTTAGGCTCTAGTTAAATGTATATAAACTATTTGCGAATACAGTCCTTATTATTATACCTAATGAAAACAGTATTTGCACTCTTATATAAATATATTATATACTATATTCGGTTAAACTATATTATATACGTATAAAGCAGTTTAGACTAATATCTATTTATTAATTCACAAATTTTATGATTTCTTTTATTTACACACTTAATATTTATATAAGAGTGCAAATACTGTTTTAATTAGGTGTAATAATACGGACTGTTTTCGCAAATAGTTTACTTACATTTAACTAGAGCCTAACTCTTTGTCACTAGAGCTTTCTTCTCTTTACTAAACTGTAAACTCCGATCTCCCGTACCGCGTTACGAAACCATTATATACTGTCTTGACGCGTTAAGATATTTCTGTCTACTTACTTCTAAAAGGTTCTAGCATTTATGAGACGGCGCACTCTTGTGTCCGCTTCTCAAGCCAACTGCCATAAATCAATAATATGATTGTGACATTCATTTGGATGACCAATTAATGAATTGATAATCAGTGATTTCGAAAATTGTGTTTTGAAATAGTAAATTATGTATAGTCTAATTTTGTTAAAAGTTATTTTATTCATTTTTAGCTCTTGAAAAAGATTCCAGATTATTACTGCTTATCTGTGAATACAATAGTGTACGGTGCATGCACTGGTGTATGGTGTTTCAATTCCTCTTCCCCATAACAGTCGTAATAACCAAATATTTTATTAAAATAATATAATAATATTCGTGTAATTTAAACATTTATAATAAAATTAATTAGGGATTTAAGTTGGTAAAATAACTAGTTTCATTGCGTTCCTGAATCCAGTGACTTTCCCCACGTTAAATTACTTTGTCTTATAAAACCTGTAATTAATTATTACTGACATAATTATTTAGTTAATTTTTAAAAGTTTGATAAATTTATAATATGTTAGCAGTTGACAAATATTAAAACTACATACCTGCAATTTCGTGATCATAGACCGATATAAAATAACTTACAATCTTGTCCAAGTCTCACAACTTGTACAGTACACATGATTTGAAGTTTAAGTCCAGAGACCTAATACAACCTTATAATTGAATTAAGAACTTATTGTATCAGCTGATTAGATAATTCACAATAAGATATTTGGATTAAAAAAATAACGATGCATGTTACCATTCACTAGTATAACTACAGAATTTTATTCATTGACTGAAACTAAACAACTTTTGTATAATCCAAAATAGTTTATAAAACTTTGCGATTTGAAAAGTTATTGCCTCACGTTGTTGCGTGAAAAGACTTCTAAAAAGTCGGTAGATTTGGTTCTTCCTTTCGTTTAAGTAATCAAATAAGTCCGGATTTATCTTGGCTTCAAAAGGGCGTAGAAAGGTTCTAAGGATTTTGGGGGATTTCCACAAAACTGTTCAAGCTAAATGAAAAAGTTCACACATTCATTCGAAAAAGAGGTACAAAGTAGAAGAAAAGTACTGTGTTAAAAAAACATATCGGTTACGTTGGGGTTAATTTTTAATGCAATATTTTGAAAACATAACATACCCTATTAGAAAAGGCTGAACAGTTATTACCATCAACCCTTACAAATCACACTCACACACACACACACACACACACACACACACACACACACACACACACACACACACACACACACACACACACACATACACACACACACACATACACACACACACACACACACACACACACACACACACATACACACACACAATCACACACACACACACAATCACACACACACACACACACACACACACACACACACACACACACACACACACACACACACACACACACACACACACACACACACACACACACACACACACACACACACACACACACACACACACACACATACACACACACACACACATACACACACACAATCACACACACACACACACACACACACACACACACACACACACACACACACACACACACACACACACACACACACACACACACACACACATACACACACAGACACATACACACACACACACACACACACACACACACACACACACACACACACACACACACACACAGACACATACACACACACACACACACACACACACACACACACACACACACACACACACACACACACACACACACACACACACACACACACACTTAAGCAAAACATACAAATTACAAACCTAATAAAAATCTAAAGAGTTCTATCCAATTTTGCAATAACGTTTTGTGCGCACTCGCGCGGGCGTGTGTGTGCGTAAATGTGTGTGAGTGTGTGTGTTTGTGTATGTGATTTGTAAGGATTGATGGTAATAACTGTTCAGCTTTTCTAATAGGGTATGTTATGTTTTCAAAATATTGCATAAAAGTTGAAGAAAGACTTTGCTGGGCGGTCATTTCTTTCTACCTCTGACAGAACTAAGTAGAACTAAGTTTAGATTCCTTCTATTAGCTCACACTCTCCTTATGTATATATCCTTATGTACGTATATTCAGTCGTTATTAAAATACGTTTTTATATATAAATAACGTTCCAAACAGTTTTTTTAACATCCGCAGTGGACGACAATTGATGTTAACACAGGGTTTTCAAATATTAAATCAATAATTAATTTGTAAAAATTTTTGAGGTGTCTAGATTGGATTCGAATACAGTATCTTCATGTTCAAACCTATTTTGTGGCTGAGTCAATTTTTCCATAGCGTATTTCTCAAAGAAGTATATTAATATTTTTTTTGTCCCCATCTAGTTATCGTCGAAGCCTCCATTTTATAACCTTAAATTGTTCCCATGGTTACTACACAATATTATAAATAATGCTCTAGGAATAAAAATGAACGAAATAATTAAATAAACAAACAAACTGGATGAACGGTATCGAACCAGTTTGTAATAAATAAACAACTTGTGTAAAATAAGTTTCTTTTTTTGGGGATAATACAATACGATGATTTTAAAAAATCACAATGGTTGAAATATTAAACGGTTGATAAAATATGAAGTGTGTTTATGGTAACCGCAATATAATCTACAAGCTAGTGAATAAAATTCCGTTTTAAAAGCAAAATAATTGTTAGAAAAGGAATCGGGATTTTTAAAGGATAAAAACATTTCTGCATTTTGACGTGTTTGTCTACTCTCGGCGAGAAGAGTACCGCTGACACAGCAAACCTCAGTATTGTGACGCGTCGTAAAACTTTGCGACATTTCCAGTCATTTGATTGGATCTGCAGACACAATAAAACTATATGTCTTAGCCCGTACATAATACTGGTGTAGACAATAGAATGGATTCTAACAATCAATTTATGTAATGACAAAAAAGATTTATTATCAGTGTCAATACTTACGCGATTTATTTCGTGCAATTTAAAGAATAAGATTGGATTGTTTGTGTTAGGTTTTCATTTTACAAATAACTTCTCAAATCGTTAAAGGAATTTGTATTGAAAGTGGCATAGTGACGAAAACCTTTTGGATTCTGAGCTCCTGGAAACAACTCATCTAAGATCTCGTTCAACACCTTTCCACGGCAGCAGTGTTTCTTGTAGACAGCTCTGGTCGGATTCTTTAGGAACAGCACCCAGATAAATGAATCTGTCATGATGAATTTACGTGTCAACTATAAATTTAATAAAATCAAACGTAATTGAAGCAAACTTGTGTCAGTCTTCAGTTTATTACTTTATCTTCACGGGAGCAACCTTTAAAGACAGGTTTGTAGCAAAACGTCTATTACTGGGAGTTTTTATAAATCAACCAAACAAGAATGTTTGACATTTTAAACAACCTGCCTTGGCTTTTCACCTATTAAGTGCTAATTATTTAATATCTAAGAAAGGTCTCGGCAAAACCACAAATCAAATCAGCTGGTGAAAAAGCCTTGCTTTTCTGGTTAATTTCCCTATATACTTCCTTCAAAATTTCTACCTCATACAACCTGGAGCAAGTTCTTTCAAAATTATAAAATATTGTTTTCTAATTCTATTGAATTTTTAAAAGTATCGTTGGCTTTCAGTTAGGTTTTACTCCCCTCTAATTTTGAATGACTCTTAACAAACCTTTAAACGACCTGACAAGAGAATACTTTGCTGTTTATAAAGTATTTCTATAAAAATAAAATGTATTCTAACGCATCTGTTGAAACGAGTATGCTTTATCTTACTTGTATAATTAACTCCCCAATGATCACTAGTTAAAAAACATTAAGTGCATCTTCCATAACAATTTATGTAGTTCAAATGAAGAGATAACATAATACAAAATTATTACAATTCTCAATTCGTTATTTTTAAATACATTATTTTTGAATAATAGATATACTAAAGTATTTAAAGAAATCAGAGAAGAGTGTATTAAGTAAGCTTAAACAAGATTAAATAAAATATGTAAAATTAAGAGTCAATATAAGATTAATAAACAAGATAAAATAAGGTAGGTAAAATTAAGTAAGAGTAAAATAGAATTATGGAAGTAAAAACTAGGTAGGAGTTAATATAAGATTCGTAAATAAGATAAAATAAGGTAGGTAAAATTAAGTAAGAGTAAAATAG
>JBAIZL010000001.1:125056930-125061930 GCA_036971475.1 Prosapia bicincta
ATAATAAAGCTTGAAAATACTCATTTACTTCACGTACAGATTTTTGAAAATAAAAAAATGTCTAATTTTATTATTGGTACTAAAATGAGGAACCCTCGAGGACAAAGTGAACAAATTAAAATGGAAGAAAGTAGGAACGTTTTCGGTCTCAGAGAAAAAAACAATAGTAAATGACGCAGGATCATATCAACCATATTCCGTTACTTTTATGCGGCACAGGAATGAGTAGAAGGTCTTTCAAAGTGTACCCGGACTTTCCATTGCCTCGAGAAAGCCCTGACGCAATGGGTTATATCTTGTATAAGTAAAACAAAATCTATGGAAAAACGCTAATGGAATTAGGAGTAAATTAACAAGAGAGTGACAGAGTTGAAAAGCACAGACAACTCGGAACGCTATTGACAGAAAACCTTCCGCTACGAACGAACTACTACGATACATGTGAACTAATAGTGATGAACATTAAATTGTTGTAAAGAACAGAGGGAAGATATAGAGAAGTAACTGTAAAGACGTGATAATGTCAACGTATGGGGCACATAACCTCACCTGATGACAACCTTACTTAACCAAACCTTTTTAAAATTAAATACAAATCAACCTGTATTACACAAGTATAAACAAACATAAACATGTGGTGCACATAATGCGTGACTTATAATATAAAGATGTTGCGAAATTTTAATATAGGTATTTGGGCACAGAAAGATCACGTCAGATCTGCTGTTTCAAGATCTAAAGTAGCCATGAAGGCTTTCAGCCTTTATAACAAAAGATGGCACTTGAAGAAGCAGAAATGCCGAAAATGTCTTTGTATCCCATATTGTATAATATGCTCATATCATAGAGAGGTTCATTATGTTAAGGTATAATATGTTATTATGCGTGGAGAAATTACACTTTACCTTCTAGAAAAGAGAATCGATCAATTTTATATCATTCCTTTTATACAAATAGGAAAACGTAATATGTTTATAGATTTATTAATTAATAAATCTCTAGTTATTGATAACGGGAGCGGTAAAAGACACATTGTTATAAATATTACATTGTCATAATATATATTGGTTTTTACATAATCGATACCAAAACTTAAAATGTTTAGGGATTTTTGCAATTAGCCTATCTATTTAGGCGAAGTGATTGATTTCATTCGATGTGTCGATTATGACTTTCCAAATAATCCAATAGGTTTTTCGAATACGTTGTATTGTTGACCTTTACGACTTGTAAACGTATTGTTCTCCGTAACTTGTTTGCTTTAAGAACGGATATAAAAGTAACGACCTTGACGGGAGGTAAATACACGAGTGACGTAGCAACACTGCATCAAGGAGTCCTTTCGTATTGTTCTTAGTTTCCATTAACTGTTATAGAAACATTTGCATTTTGCAACGTTTTGTAAACTGAACCCAACTGTTTTTTGTCAAGTTTTAGTTTTCTTCAACTATTAACACTAAGCACAGGTCTTTACCGTAAAGAGATCCCATTATGATCGCAATTAGAAACGTCCTATCAAGCTAACAACGGCGTTTCGGTGCGGTGCGGTCGAATTGCGCAAGGTAGTTCTCAGAATTCAAGAACCATCCTAATTGGTAGAAGTGTACAGGTGGATAGGTCAAGGGTAGGGTCGAACTGCGCAACCTACAAATCTTAATGTATGACAAAAAACGTAAAGTAAAATGAAAATTATGAAGTATAAGTTGATTACAATGAACATAAACATACTTGCAAATTCAAATACAGTTTCAAAATTATAATAAATATTTTTAGTAGGTAATGATGGTTAAATGTTTTTTACGTAATAATGAATAGAGACTTGTTATAATTGCAATACATTTCCAAAGTAATTCTCAACGAAAATGTAACATATACAAATTGTGACCAAATCCATCTCGTCATAATAAATAGCTTAAACTGTCGGTTAGTAGTAAACTTGTTATAACTTGTGGAATAAAAATTCTTGCAGACTTTACCATTAACACTCTAATACTCTCTTCCTCAGAGTTGACTAAGAGACTGCTAGTATGCCTATGGTAAAAGGTGCGATCAGACCTAGGGTCTACCTGCGCAACTCAACCAAAGTACAACGGGCCCAGAAATAATCCGCTTACTAATTTCTAGCCACCTGCGCAGTTGCCCCTGTCCGTTTTGGTGCACTGGGAACATTTGCCGGGAAAAGTCTTTTACTTAGCAAACATTGCAATCTGTCTTAGACTATTTTTTCATATATTATCCAAAACGTATTCTTTTAACAGAAGTATTAAAATAGCTGAATTTCATAACGTATTAAAATCTATTCAGTAATATAAAAAACCTTTTATTGTTAATTAATTATATTAATCAGTTGAATATTTTATGAAATTGTAAAATAAATATTAAATATTTTAATATTAGTATTAGTTATTTATTGTAAATCTGTTAATCGTCAACATAATTGTAGTAAACTTGTTAAATTTTTATTTTCTCAAGATTTCAACAATTTCAATCAGAGAAGGCATTTTGAAAGGTGAACAAAGCAGAGGGAATCTTAATAATTATTGCGAGTACGTAAAACCAAATTAGGTACGTTTCAGAATACGGTCGTCATTAATTTAATTAATGCGTGTTACATTAAGCTAAGGAATCCAACATCTCTGCATTCCCGTTTGTCACCTCACGCATTCCTTCCTTGCTACTGAATAGCGACACAGAGTTTATAATCTCTCTTTGAAAATGTTACGTTTTTATTACACAATTTTTTTACAGTTCTATAAATATTTACTTTATAAATCAGAAGATTGTTTTTGTCTTTAACTTGCAGTTTGTAAGTAAATTGCAGTTGCTTGCAGTTAATGTAAATTAAGTGTTACATTAAACACGAATAGGAAGGCGTACGTGACACAGACAGGTAATAAATTTGACCTTAGATAGAACAAAACTATTTATTCACAAGTTGGTTGATAAATCTGAGAGAGTACTTTCGATATGGTCGGTGCTCTCAATCTGTGAGGAATAGATTAAAAAATTAAGAAATCTCTTAACGTTAACTGGCTAATAAAAGTGTCAATATATTATTCGTCTTTGTTGACGTGTTTCGGAAAAACTCCATTCTCAAAATTTTAATAGTACTTCTATTACTTTAATAGTATTACTTTAAAGTACTATTGAAGTTTTGATAATGGAGTTATTCCAAAAAGCGTCAACAAAGAATAATATTGTAATGTTGGGGAAGGCAGAAAGGTACTCAAATGTATAATTAATTTACAAAAAAAACAAAAATTGAAAACAAATTCGAATAAGCAAAACAATGTAAGAATATTTTCCGTACGACATTAAATTGTGCTCTTTTAATATACGGGCAATAAATTAGTTTTCAACATAACTAATACTTGGGCCTTTACATATGGGTACATTTTTCTACCTTTTCTTGAAATATGTTTCTTTATTGACTCGTTTCGGAATAAATCCATTTTCAGAACATCAATAGTAATCTTACCTTTCTATTAATGGAGTATTCAAATATACTTAATTATACTCATTATCTTATTATCAGTGTTTCAAAAGAATGATTAATTATTTAAATATACTTAATTATACCTATTATCTTATTATTAGTGTTTCAAAAGAATGGAGTATTTAAATATACTTAATTATACTCATTATCTTATTATTAGTGTTTCAAAAGAATGGCGTATTCAAATATACTTAATTATACTCATTATCTTATTATTAGTGTTTCAAAAGAATGGAGTATTCAAATATACTTAATTATACTCATTATCTTATTATTAGTGTTTCAAAAGAATGGAGTATTCAAATATACTTAATTATACTCATTATCTTATTATTAGTGTTTCAAAAGAATGGAGTATTCAAATATACTTAATTATACTCATTATCTTATTATTAGTGTTTCAAAAGAATGGAGTATTCAAATATACTTAATTATACTCATTATCTTATTATTAGTGTTTCAAAAGAATGGAGTATTCAAATATATTGAAATATTCTTAACAGAGGTAAAGATGATGATATTAGGAGTTTTAATACTGTGTAAAGTTTCATGAATAAATAAGGATATTTTAGAAGTATAAAGTTCGTCCTGAGGCCTACTCTACTCATAACTTATACGTTCTACGAATACTACAAATTTTCACAGAGTAAATGGAAAGTGATGAATCGTAAATACAAAGTTTAAATGGTAATTTAAAATAATTTCAGGTTTTGTAGGAAATCCCGACCTTGAAGTTTCCTAGCACATTAGCAAAACAAATATTATTTCTTTTGATGTTTAATTCCTGCAAACTATTTGTATTTTTATTTTTCACTTAAAGGAAAGCAAAACTGCACTGGTTTATTACAAAAATATTAAACCAAAGTATTGTTATTAGTGCTGGTAAATTGGCACGTTTTTATCTCTTACACGAAGTAATAAGTTCAAATTACAGAACCCCATAACACTTTTTGTAGAAACAAATTTTTCACTTACACACTTACAAAAACACAATACATATAATCATGTTGGGGTGGAAAACAATTCACATCAGATAAGACGGCTATGTCGTGCAGTCTCCTATTATAAGCACACAATCATTATTACTAAGTGTTTACAGAGAATAATGTAGGATAATGGAATAGTGATAGGTATCGATATAATTAAATATGGAAACTATCGATGGTGCAGTGTCCTCAGCCTCGTCAGTGAACCGTCTCTCGATACGCTTGGCGTGCTTTACCGGCTGGACTGGGCCGAGGTGACACCGCCAGCAAGAATGCGTTCTGCTTGGCTGGCTGCGGTCTGATGCCACGATGGATAGACAGAGCAACCCACTTTATTTAGGGTACTTTATTGTTTGCGATGTTTCAAAGTAAAAAATTTCGCTAAGTAAAACTGGTTTACGAATTAAGATTTTACGACTTAGTGTGTATTTAATTGAATTTAATTCATCAGTAACTAGATAGTTTGTTTTGTAGCCTACAATTTGGACAGATGTTTAATTATGAGAAATATTATTTGT
>JBAIZL010000001.1:125066930-125076930 GCA_036971475.1 Prosapia bicincta
CTTACTGCAAGATCAAGTGGATGACAGCCACAACGGTGCTTCTCCTAATGGCATGTAATAGGCTCAAAGCCTATCGTTAATTTAAATCGACTTTAACGGATGAAATATGAAACGCAAAATAGAATATCCTCATTGGAAACTCAACTTAATTGCTTGTAGGATCTGTGCTTACTTGAGAATTTGTCAAATGACAACACTTTGAATGTTTAGACCATACATACCACCGTAGCGTAATTATAATCATTAAGCAACAAAAACCTTTGCTACAAATACTTTAACATCCTTGATGTACATTTCGCTAACACAGTCAGCATCATTAGAATGTTACAAACATACTGTATAATCTAATGATGCTAACTATGTTGGCAAGATGTACATCAAGGTTGTTTAATATTTGTAGCAAAGGTTTTTGTTGTTTAAATGATTGTTTAGGCCATGTGTAAATAGGGTAAATGTCACCCTCCTAACCGAGATCTTCAACAGAGGGTTTCTTAAAGTAAGAACGTTTGTCTACGTCTTTCGTTTCTATATACATTGACCATCCTCACCGATCCTAATCACACTTGACACCCTTACTGTTTAGTAAGCAAACATATTTTCGCATGTAATTCGTCGTAAGGCTTTGCACTCGTTTCAGATTGGAGGTAGACACTGGTTTGCGAAATATTGAGGATATCTGCGAACAAACTGTGTCAATACGTAACTATTAAAATAATGACATCATAAAAAAAATGTTTAGTTTCTCTTTATAGTTATATTATTACATTCGCGGCAGACTGTACCCAGGTAGCGTGTCGAGTTGGTGCAGGCCTGTGAATAAGGTACCTGGAATAGGAAGTCTTGTAACCAAAACACAAAAACAATATCGGTAGTGGTGGACTGGTTTCGGCTATTTTTATAGTACTCTTTTATAAATTCACCTTTTCAATCAATATGATATAAACATCTTTTAAATTGACCCCTGATATTTTGCCTTAGGCTTTCGTTTTTTAAAATCCCACCTCTTATTGATCCTGCTGTTGTACGACGTAACCATCTTACTATCTGCTTTTGGAGGGCTTTCACTACGTCATGTAAAGTGTAGGCTAGTAAAAGAGAGTACAAGAAGACATAACGCAAGAGTTTAGTCATGACGTCTACTAGACAGCTCGGGAAGTCTCCCATAAAATAGAGGAAATACGCACCTCTGATTTATTCTCTACCTTCGCAAGATTATAGAGTCACTCCATAGAATTAAGAGAATGGGAGGCCACTTTCGAGAATAACGGAACTGTTCTCCCAACTTGACTAATGATTCCCGAGGTCGTCAGGTACACTAAGGTTTAGTAGCATTATCTTATGGTAGCGGTAGGTAGAAGTCCGGAGACTTTTCGAAGGCCTAGAGGGATCGGTCCTGCCCAGTGACAAAACGATCTATCCATTTTGGTGTCACATTCGGTTTATTTTTCCAAAGCTATCGATAAACAAGCAGTGTAGGAAAAGATTTTTTAAAGTCAATTACTACTGAGTTAAGAGGAAAATTATTTTAGTTACTTTTTATTTTATAATTACAATTACTACAAAAAAAAAAAAATATATATATATATATATATATATATATATATCTTTAAGTAAATGATTTCTAGCAATGGGAAAGTTGGCTCAGTGCCAAACGTGGTAGGTTTCAAACATGCAGCCCCTTAGTTCGAATCTGACCAGGACATCGAATATTTTAAATTTAAATTAATGAATAAATATTTGAAAAAACTGTATTAATATCAATTGTCATCCACTATATGTTAAAGAAATATGTGTTTGAACTTGATTAGAAAAATAAAAATGTATTTTATTAACGCTTGAAAATATGTAGATTTATACAATAAATAAATAAATAAATATATATATATATATATATATATATATATATATATATATATGTGTGTGTGTGTGTGTGTGTGTATAAGAAGTGTGTGAGGTAATAGAAAAAATTTTAAAATAGAACCTTCAATTGGTTTTATAGCAAAACGGTTTTATAGGAGATTACTAAGGATCCTTCTGAAATAGGAGCATGAAGTTTGTTATTACTACCAGGTCAATAACATTGTTCTCCAGGCGTTCTTGAACTGAAAAGTGAAGTAGGGTCTGCTTTTAAAAGTAATAATGATGAAATTAAATGCTTAAATAAAAACATTCGGGGAAAGGGGTCTGAAAAAAGGTAACACATTAATGTGACTTGATGATGGTGCACTGATGTAATATTTAAATTGAAATACACGAGTTTATGCAGAGAGAGAGAGAGAGAGAGAGAGAGAGAGAGAGAGAGAGAGAGAGAGAGGAGAGGGGAGAGAGAGAGAGAGGGAGAGAGAGGGAGAGATAAAGACTTACACGTAATTAGATAATAATAATACAATTTACAAATAATATTATGCTTTTGTATTTGAAGGCATTAAAGAGCTGATGCAATTACTATTATTAAAAAAAAAGACAATTAATGTTATTATTCTTAATAAAGAATAACTAATATATTATTTTTCCTTTAAAATGCCAATATTATCTCTTGTTATATTGAAAGATTAACTATTTTAGAGAAAAGCTTTTATCCTACGTATAATGACACGAGAATATTATAGAAATCTATTGGCATTCCCAGTGTATTATAGGCTCTTGAACTTATATTTCTTTGTAATAATATCGTATATTATATGAGAATAGTTTATGTTTTGTAAAAATTTAAAGCCTATCTAATATTACGCTGTCAGGTGTTTTCTTTTTATAAAAATAAAAC
Source organism: Prosapia bicincta (assembly GCA_036971475.1). NCBI lineage: Eukaryota > Metazoa > Arthropoda > Insecta > Hemiptera > Cercopidae > Prosapia > Prosapia bicincta. Next base: position 125,069,695 of record JBAIZL010000001.1, read on the forward strand.
AGGGAAATATTTTTTTACGTTAAGACAGTAATCTGTTTAAGGTATGTCTTTTCGTTTAATTAATCAATTTCATTATTTCTTATGAATGTATTGTTTTTCGTATTTAATGACAACGTTTCATATAAATTTGTTTTCAAAACAGTAACACTTGAATCGCCTGAACTTTAAGTGGATTTACTTACACTGTCGTGTATTGTCTCTTCATCACTTTAACGATAGAGCATTATCATTAACATTTACTAAAAGGTGCAATGCATAGGTTACACAGTTAAACTGATTCAATTCAAGCAGGATAATTTTGGAAGTATATGTTTAGATAATATTTCTGAAGCGGAACTAACAAGAGTTTTAATTAAAAATGATTATCCTATATATATATATATATATAAATTTTTATACAGTATATATATATATATATATATATATATATATATATATATATATATATATGTAACATGTAATTTATTTAAGAATTATTTCAAACCGTTAGATTGCAGCACATTAAAGCTTCATGGAATTGACACACACACACACACATACACACACACACACACAAACACACACACACACACATACATACAACACATACAAACTCGCGTAAAGTGTATTTATATATGCCACACTCACTGACTCTATAAGAGTGTGTGTGTATGTGTGTGTGTGTGTGTGTGTGTGTGTGTGTGTGTGTGTGTTTGTGTGTGTGTGTGTGTGTGTGTGGGTGGGTGGGTGGGTGGGTGTGTGTGTGTGTGTGTGTGTGAGAGAGAGAGAGAGAGTGTGTGTGTGTGTGGTGTTTATATAAATTCCGTTTATATAAATATGAAGTTCGTTACTAAACTACCTGACTATGAATATATAGGCCTAAAAACCCTGAAAACCGTGTAAATATTTAAGCATTATAATTTAAAAAATTACTCTAAAATAAAATAAACATTTGTTTTCTAAAATCGCAACAGTTTAAAAATCAAAGGTTGGCAAATATATCTTTTTACCGAACACCAGTAATCCAACATTCCACCAATGTATGCAAAAAATGGTATGATAACATAAATATCCTTGCATAAAGTAGCGTTATACAGTTGGTATATTATACGTTAGTTGTAGCCGATTGCTTGTGCAATATAAAAGCATGTTAGAATTATTTTTTGACAAATGCACTTTAATAGGTCATTCATTCACGCGTTATTTATAATAATTTAAGGCTAACACAAGTTGAAGCACTGTCTGTCTCGTCAATGGGCGGTACGGGTCACGATGAAAATAAACGCTGTGTAGTGGAAGAAACATAAAAATAAATTTTCCGTTACATAACTAGGCCTAAAAAGTGGAAACTATAACCAAGATTGGCGAGCACGCAGTTTCTTGTTCGTGGAAAGGTCTGCAACATTGTTCTTCATATTTCAATGTAACCTTTCATCCTATTGGCCAGTGACTCGTAACTAATTACAAACTGTGAGTATGGGTAATTGTCCATCTCCTCAATGCCATTAGGATCACGCAACGGAGTTGCGTCTTCGCCGCACGACCTGCCTTCACAATACTTTGATGAGTTTGTCTCAACAGGCATAGCTCGCTAGCTTGTTAGTCAGCATCCTGATTCACAAGCTCAATGAGTCATCTTCGCCACCAAAACAAAGCCGAGCTCTACAATACGATCGCTAAACGTCATCAGCTGTCTTAGGGTTACGTCAAAAGCGTTTGTAGCTTCTAACAGATATCATTCTAATTATAATAACTAGACACGAGTTTTGCTATAATGAAAAAGACAGTTGCGTTGTGTTAGTGATATTTTAATCAAAATAATTACGTTATTCAAAAATTATAAATTATTTTTTGAACTATTTTTAGATTGTAATAAATGTTATATGTAGTCTATATAACCTATATTTTACAAAGAAAACTCAATATAATTTAGTAATTTTGTATTTATAAACTTTATAAGAGATAGGGAGAGAGAGAGAGAGAGAGAGAGAGAGAGAGAGAAGAGAGAGGGAGAGAGGGAGAGAGAGATAGAGAGAGAGAGTGAGAGAGTGAGAGAGAGAGAGAAGGTGATGGAGAGAAGGAAATTCATTATTTAATAAAAAGTAACTAAAATAGAAATTTTTTTTAACTCAAGTTAGAATTGACTTTAAATATTTTTACTTAGCCCAATATTACTTAATTTTAGGGTTGTTTTTAGGAACTTAACAGTTGTTTATAATTTATTTCTGTTAACAAATGCACTTCTGTTTCACTGTATTGTATTTATTTTTATTGCACTTTTTGTTTTTTTACCTTCAAATTTAATTATCCTTTCTTTGTGATCCCAGTTTTCCGAATTCTGGTCATAAATTGACTTAAGTCGCTTCGATATCTTTTTAGACTATGTAGGCCTATATATATATATATATATATATATATATATATATATATATATATATATATATATATATTTAATAATTGACTGTGATTTAATTAGATTTATATTATTTTGTGCTTCTTTTGTATTTTGTTACTTTTATCTTATTACATTCTCTCCAGTGACATCCATCTTATGCTTACTTTTCGGCTTACTCTTTATAGTCACTCTTATTTTCTAAGATAGCATTTCCATCATTTATGGTAGCTTTTTCAGCTATAACCGTTGCACATTATTGATCGAAAATTTATTATTTTAATTTTTATCTTGACAACATCGTTGCTGTTATAACGGGTGTATAAATAGCTACCTTTGTTTCTTTCCATTCTAATACATTTGAATTTTATTAAAATTCATTTGTAAAAGGCCGTTGTTAAACTCCGGACTTACGTTCTCTTGTGGCACTTTGGTGTTCCAAACTTTAGCGTCTGTCAAAGTTGTTTTACAAGTTCCGTACTTGAAGCTTATCGTTACCATACTTGAGCGACGTTTATCTAAGCGATTACATTATTAATGTTGACGAATGTTTGATGCCGAAACCATGAGTATATCTCGTACAGCATTTATTGAATCTATTTTATCCTGTCTTGCAACTAAGGGAGTGATTTGACAGATTTCTGCCTTGAAATGGTACTTTTGTGTTTCTATTACATAACTTTTTTGCAGTAAAACATGTATCTCAGTGAGGAAATTTAAATTATGCAATTTTAAAACCTTTTGATTCTGTTTTGACGATTTTAAATAACAAACTATTTACAAATAATATTAAGAGTTAAGAATAACTGTTTGTACGTTTTAAAACAATTATAATTTGTAATGTAAACTATTACAAATGTTATAAATATAAAATCGAATATAGTACGGTCTGTATTTTGATTTCCAAGCCAATAACGCTAAACCGGATTGTTTTGAATTTTAAAAATATCGACAAACAAGTAATATAGATTAAAAAGGTTTTAGAGTCAATTCCTACAATGGTCTATAAAGTTTTTTTAAAATTTTAGTTACTTTTTATTTTATAATTACAACTAATGTACATATGTATATATATATATATATATATATATATATATATATATATATATTGTAATATTTTTTATACATCAGTTTTTAATTTTTATAATTTTGAATAATTTCTTTATAATAAAACAAAATTTAATAATACTTAGAAAATAATAAATTGCTGGGCACCAGTTACTTTTTTTATTACTTTTTATATTATATATTTTATTATTATTATTACTTTTATTTTTTATTACTTACCATTTATAGTAATAAATAAAACACTTTCTTATGATTCGATTAATTTTTGTTTAATTTAGTTTTTTTAAATCTTATTCTAGTTACAATATTTTTTTAATACACTTTCTCTATTTCCTAATTTAGTTAATTATCACAAGACTCTTTCTTTCAGGTTATTCGGTGGGTGCTATGACAAATTAAAATTTAGTTTATGCTATTAATGTTGTAATAAATTTTGTAAAAGAAACGCCTAGGCCTAAAGTTATTAATTTTGAATTTACAATATCATAATAATTTACAATCTTTTCTTAAATTTAATTACTTATCTGCAGTTTAATGTTTTTATCCAAATCTCTAGCCTTTTAAATTTATTTCTATAAACAAATCTTTCACTACTGTTTTTTTATGCTTGAATTCTTCCTTTAAATAAAATTTTGGCCAACTAAGTTTTTGTTTCCAGTTCCAATGCAAGCTTCTCTAACAATGAATTTTTCTAATATTGAAAATTTCTAGAGAAAAGAATAAAACTTTGTCAATTGTTGAAACATCTGTTATTTAACCCACTGAATATTTGATCTTCATGTCTTTACCTGGACAGTTAAGTTTTATCCTCTATGCAAAAATTTTGTACAATTCTACATTTGGAAAACATCAGCTGTTTCATAACTATACTAGCTGCCATCTTGGTGTTAATATTTTATGATTTTGTTTTAGGTTATGGCTCCATTGTTTACATTTTTTTTTTCATCCATTTTTAATTTACTTCTTTTATATTCTGAATTATTGTTATTTATTACTTTTGTGTTTTTATGTAAAAACATTACAATATGTTTTTTTTATTATTGACAGTTTTTTATTATTATTACAATATGTTATATATATATATATATATATATATATATATATATATATATATATATATATGACAGAATCACAATATCAAATGGCGAAATACAATGCGAATTTCCTTCCAATTTTCCATTTCCCTCTTTATACAATTTATTTTGTTTTACTTTGATTTTTGTTTGTTATTATTTATTTGCTTTATTTTTTCCTTTCTAATTTAAGGAGCTGATATTGGCCTACAACTTCTCATTCTATCCACCTCTTGTAATGCTTCACTATTGCAAAGAACCTTTTCCTTATAATTTAATATAGTACATCTTTAGGCGTTTTTAACTCTGGGAAATTTAGCTCGGTGTTAAAAGTCCTGGTTTGCAAATATGAAGATACACAGTTCGAATCCGACAGGGACATCAAATTTTTAAATTTAAATTAATGAATAATTATTCAAAAATAACATTAATTGTCATCCACTATAGGTTTAAAAAAATGTAATTGAACCGGTTTGGTTGAATAAAACTTTTTAATAATGATTGAAAAGTTGTACAAGATATATATCTAGAGAGTGTGAGCTAATAGAAGGTATTTAATAATAAACATTTAAATTAATAAATATTTTTCTCTTTCATGTTTTTAAAAGGCATGTGATGTGTAGAGTACATTGCAATAACAATGGAACTGTAATAACTCCTCTACGAGATAAGAAACGTAAAGAACAAAATATACACATAATTTCTTTCGCACATTAAATAAAACTAAAAAAACGTCAAGTTCTATGTCTAATGAATCTTTGTTTCGAGTAAGGTATTTTCCTAGTAAAATCTCGCATTCAAATTATACAACATATAAAAACGCAATATTTGTAACCAAAATGCTTTAATATTCCTGGACAGAGAGAACTTTGTGACAGGATAGCTGATAAGGTCTAAGCCATCGTAAATAAGTCTATACAAGCAACATTAGCATTAGATTGAAATTTTAAATGGTGTAGATTCACGTGGAAGGCTAGTTCAGTGCTCCCTAGAGATCGTGTGACGACGAAACAAAAGTTGTAAACTGTTCTCTATTCTAAGAGTATTTAAATTGTTAGTAATTATTTTAAAATGCATAACTTTTTTTAGCTAGATTTTGAATCTATAACAGTACTTGCAAGTTATAAAGTAGTAGGTTAGCACTCTTGTATTAAGATAGGTTTGCACAATTATTAAATTAAAAAAAAGTTATTTTAAATAAGTATTATGTCTTTTTAAATTATTTTCAAATATAGGTTTTAAAAATACATTAAAATTTAAAATTATGGTTGAAAGCAGATGTAAGAAAAGGAGTGGCTTGATAAAATCGCTGAAAGGGTTAAATGTGTGGATGTGCTACGAAAGATCAAACTAGTTTTATCTGTGGGTAATAGAAGTGGTTTAATGATATTTCGTTGTTCACACTGTAACTCGAAATGTGAAATTTTATATTTCAAGGACGCTTTCTAAATACTTGAATGAAAGATACTAACATGTCAAAGATAATTTAGTACAATTACTATACATTAATACACAAATTAAATTTAACAAACAAAAGAAAGACTAGTTTTCGAGATAAAACTTTGTAAAAGGGAAATAACTAATACATGAAATGCTGACTCATTTTAGTAATGAGGTTAGATTTTATAGTGTAAATATTATCAAATTATATTTGTTGACACGTTCGTCTTAGTTTCCAAAAAATCTGTTTTGTTGAGAGAGGTCGGCTAAGTTATAACAATCTGAAGTTAACAGTTTGTTATGAATTATAGTCTACATATAAAATTGAAGAGATTTAACTTTCTCTCACCTCTATATACAGTAAGCGTAGAATGGGTTTCAAGGCAGATTTTGTGTTAAGATTATTTAAAAAGTAATTAATTTATGTTTCAGATATAAAAAAACGGTTGTTCAAAAAATAATGTTCCAAATATTTAAAGTAATCCAATGGCAAATAATTTTTACTTAAAATCATAACTCTAAGGGATGAACAATTGCTAATTCTACTACATAATCGTAATTTTGGTTGTTGGTTTTTTTTGTAGACGATGTTACATTTTTTTACCCTTGTAATATCAGCCGCCATGTCTGCGTAACCTCTTCAAAGATATGGTACCACATAAGAATATTTTTCTGCTGTTGGCTATACTGTTGTGAGTGACCGCCTCTGAATTAAGCACGAAAGCATGGATGAAGTATAAGGCCAAGCGTGAAGTTTGTCAAAACTTTCGGTTTTTCAACACAAAAAGCGTTAAAACGATTGACGTAAACGTATGACTAGAGGTGTATAAAAGCAAAAAATATTTGAATGTGTTGTAAAGAATTTAGACCCTGTTCTGAAATTCACCAACAAAGGAAAGTGGGAATGTCAACGTCAACGAAGGAGGCTGATCGTACAATGCGAGAAGGTCACTCTGGATTATCTGTGAGTTTTAATTCCTGAGGTTTCCTAAAGCTTCATTCACAGAACTTTAATGGAATTATCACAGTTTAGGAAGCAACGCAAGATGGGTTGCTGACCGAAAACAACGAGTGCAAACGAGCTGATCTTTCCGTAGAGTTTCTTCGCCGCTAAACAGACGAAAAGAACAAAGCTTTAGACTCGATTATCACTGATGACGTAACCTGGGAGTTCCATGTTATTTCTGAGACCAAATACAATCACGCAAGTGACATCTTTATTCTTCGCTCTAACAGTAGATATCCAAACTAAGACAGTATGCCAGGTAACTGATTTTTGGAATC
>JBAIZL010000001.1:125084430-125144430 GCA_036971475.1 Prosapia bicincta
TATATATTATGCTTGGCCTTTTTGTGAAAAGTTTTTCCCCCATAAAACAACTTTGTAATGAATCATTTTTCAAATGAATTGGATTTTGCCAAAACTATATTAATATCAAGTTTTATCCACTTCAAATTTAAAATAACGTATTTGAACTTAAGTACGTGAATGAAATATATTTTACTGACGATGGAAATTATGAACTAGAAATATATATATATATATATATATATATATATATATATATATATATATATATAATATACTAATATACTAATATATATACTAATATATATATATGCTGATACGTATTTCTTCACGGATGGAAAAATATGATGAATAGTTACTATCTGGAGTACATCCGTTCATTCTGCAGTCCAAAAATTCGCAGTTCCGACGTTTGGCTAGAACCTCATCTAGCATTGACGAGGTGAACCCAACAACAGTAGAAGAGCGAGTCGGAACTGTGAATTTATGAACTGCAGAATGAACGGATGTACTCCAGATAGTAACTATTCATCATATATATATATATATATATATATATATATATATATACATGAATAATATAACTTTACTAATGGTAACACGTAACTTGGGAAACGATTTACTTTGCTGAATACGATATGGTAATGCGCTCTACTATATAAACACATTTTCTTAAGAAAGGACAGCTATATATTATGCTATATATAATACATGTACTATAATATATATGTAGCTACAGGTATATTCCTATATAGCTATATTAAAACATAAGCTACTTAGCATTCGGTTAGGATAGATAGCGTAATAAAAATGTGAAGTTTCTCACGAAACGTAAGCCTCCCTCGTTGAATTAGTTACCTCGATATTGCAACGTACGTATGATGAGATAACCGGTTCCAAGTAAACTTTGTACTACTACTACTACTACTACCTATAACGGTAGTAAACATAATTTAGGGTTATTTTTAATAACGAAATCTTTTAACTAGATACTAAGTAGCTGTACTTTAAAATAGTAATTTTTACTATTTCTTATTAAAGTAATTTTTACTATTTCTTATTAAAAGTTTCACTATTTTTACTAAATCTTCTCTTCTATTATGAATATTTGTATTCATTTGAGTACATTTTTATGCCTTTCCTAAAATTACAATATCTCTATTTGTTGACGCGTTTCTGAATAATTCCATTCTCAAAACTTTAATAGTGCTCCTGATATAGAACTCTAAAGAGTACTAATAAAGTTTTGAGACGAAACGCGTAAACAAAGAAAAATATTACAATGTTAGGAAAGGCAAAACAATGTACTCAAATTTACTGAATAATTCAGTTTTATGTTATAATAAAAAAAACGTTTGGGTTTATACAGAATTGAGTCTAGACAAATATAGTTGTTATTGCTAGTTCAATGTTACTATTAGTAAACGTTTTTATTAACAATTTAGTAATGCTTTGTAGGTTAATTGAAAAACATAATTAAACATTTTAATAAGTGTAAAAAACTGCTCTGTTTTGATAATATACAATAAAGTCTTAGAAGTTGTACGATTGCTGATGTTTTTAGGTTATGTTTCAAACTTCTCCAATTTTAACTAAAATTTTTGTTTCAAGACACCTAAAATGAGTTATTTCTCATTTGGATTTCATTTTTGAGAAATATTGTGAAAAAAGTTACAAAAATAGAAAACATAAAAAAGAACTAATTGAGAAAATAACAAGGTTTAAATAACATGTAACGAACCCAGTAACTTTTTATAAGAAAAACAATTTGTTTTGACTCTATATGGACAAGAACTAATTAATTACCACTATTATTGAGCCGTTTATAGATTCATAGTTATGTAAGAATATGCGAAGGCTTCTGAGACGGGTGTAATCTTCCACAGAGCGAGGTATAAGGGGCGTGCCAGTGGAGTATAGGCTATTGATGACTTCCTATGCATTATGATAGGCTTCTTTTCAAAGGGAACATCTTCCGTGCACTTTGTTGCATGCATCTCGGGTCCAGACGTTTACTATCATCAAGAAGATGGATTTGACATTGCATAACTCTAAGACTTTATCTCTCCGAATGGCATTTACGGGCGAGGTTAGGTTTCACCACACTTTGCAATTTGGTCAAAGGTGAGGCATTATTTACACACTATGTCCAATCAACGGGCACTATTACGCCAGCCTTTAGTGTATTAAACACATCAGTGCATAACTTATTACAAGGATTTTTTTAGTCATTTTGTTTGTACTTTACAAGAAAAAATCAAACAAATAGTGTTTAGTTTGAGTAATAAAGTATTTAATTCTTCAACACAATCAAAATACACAAACAATCAAAGCAATCAAATAAAGTTAGATTTAATACAAGTTTTGTACCTTATCAATATTTTCTTATATAGTTTTGTATATATTGTTATTAAAAATCGAACTAAAAGTACTGCATTCGAGCCGTGGACTTAGTACTTAGCCTTGCATGCCACGGGCAAAGGCATACCACGGAGATTGTTCCAGTATTTTTTTAAAAAGCTAATTCGCACGTTTATCGTACATAATTCTAATTAATTTTCGTTTAACGCACTTTGTACACTGGTTTTTGTACAACGACAACACTGGAATATTTAGTATTAAGATGTATAATTGTAAATTGTTGTTTTTAATAGATGTCTTTTGATTGTGGGGTGAAATTGAAATAGAAACTATCAAACACCTTCAGTGCCAGAGATACAGATAAATAGAAAAAAGGAAACTATGAAAATACTATTTAGCCTTTTCAAAATAGTTATTAAAATGTGTTATTATAGAAAGAAATATGATTGAATGGATTCTACTCAAAGTGCGTGTCCCACATATACGCTTTTCAAAACATTTATAAAATATTGCGTGAATCATAACACATTGAGAGTAGTTAAATTGGCAACAACAAACTAAACTTCTAATGTTAAATTGCAAGGGTAAGGGAGCATCGCATTGGGAATCAGACCAGCTTTATCCAAGGGGATGGTTTGATCAAGCACTCTTTCAAGTTCCCGTGGACAAATCTTTTGCTAGAAAAGTAATCTAGATGCTTCCTAAAAAACCAAAAATAAAGTCAAAGTTTAAACTTTGCGCATGATTCTGCTTATCTATTAGAAATGGAGAGAATAAATTACTGTATTACTTGTAGAGAATTTGGTAATAAAACTGGTTAGTAAATTTCATTTTCGAAATTCTGAACTCTCGAAAAGACATTAGACAAAATTGAAATGATTCCATTTTAAATATTTATCAAAGATCATAGATTTGAGTGTCGGAAAATTACCAATGGAACCCACTTTATAATTTGATAAATTCAATTTTGAGGCTACGAATAATTATAAAAATAACAAACTCCCCATGAGTTCCAAGATCAGATATTACAACTTGGTAGGCAAATTGTTACTGTGCAAGCAAATCCATAAAATAAGTAGATCAATTTTTTTTAATGTCAATTCCTATTATTACGATTAATATAAATATGTATATTCCATTTTCCTTTTTATGAATTGTGATGGACTATTAGTTTTGTTTGTTACTATTTATACGCTTTCTTTTTTTTTCGTCGTTTATATTGTGTTGTAGCTTCCTTTCGCATTGTCCGTTCGTGAAGCAAGGTTCGATACCGTTAATCCAGTTTGTTTGTATATTTTGTTCTTTTCATTCATTTTTAATCGTAGAGCATTATTTATGATATTGTGTGGTAACCATGGCAACAATTTGAGGTTGTGCAGTAGAGGTTTTGACGACAACCAGATGGGGGCAAAAAAAATTTATATACATCTTTGTGAAATAGATTTCTAGTAATGGGCATGTTGGGTCAGTGCCAACATTAGGATACTCAGTTCAAATCTGACCTAGACTCCAAGATTTTTATAATTTAACTATTGAATAAACTATTGAAAAACTGTATTTACATCAATATTTTGTATTTACGTCAAGCGAGTTCAAAACAGCTTGTCGATAACTAATTCTACGACTAATGGGATTGTAAGGTTTAGTGTTGCGAGTTCACAAGAGATTGCCGTTAACTAATTCTATTTCTACTGGGATTGGAGGTTTAGTGTTGCGAGTTCACAAGAGAATACCGATAACTAATTTTATTTCTACTGGGATTGGAGGTTTAGTGTTGCGAGTTCACAAGAGAATGCCGATAACTAATTTTATTTCTACTGGGATTGGAGGTTTAGTGTTGCGAGTTCACAAGAGAATGCCGATAACTAATTTTATTTCTACTGGGATTGGAGGTTTAGTGTTGCGAGTTCACAAGAGAATGCCGATAACTAATTTTATTTCTACTGGGATTGGAGGTTTAGTGTTGCGAGTTCACAAGAGAATGCCGATAACTAATTTTATTTCTACTGGGATTGGAGGTTTAGTGTTGTGAGTTCACAAGAGAATACCGATAACTAATTTTATTTCTACTGGGATTGGAGGTTTAGTGTTGCGAGTTCACAAGAGAATGCCGATAACTAATTTTATTTCTACTGGGATTGGAGGTTTAGTGTTGCGAGTTCACAAGAGAATGCCGATAACTAATTTTATTTCTACTGGGATTGGAGGTTTAGTGTTGCGAGTTCACAAGAGAATACCGATAACTAATTTTATTTCTACTGGGATTGGAGGTTTAGTGTTGCGAGTTCACAAGAGAATGCCGATAACTAATTTTATTTCTACTGGGATTGGAGGTTTAGTGTTGCGAGTTCACAAGAGAATACCGATAACTAATTTTATTTCTACTGGGATTGGAGGTTTAGTGTTGCGAGTTCACAAGAGATTGCCGATAACTAATTCTATTTCTACTGGGATTGGAGGTTTAGTGTTGCGAGTTCACAAGAGATTGCCGATAACTAATTCTATTTCTACTGGGATTGGAGGTTTAGTGTTGCGAGTTCACAAGAGATTGTTGATAACTAATTTTATGTTTAACTGGATTCTATAGACTAGTGGATCATGTTCAAAACTAATTCTATATCTATTAGGGCTGTAAAAATTATTTTATCTAGTTCAAAATAGGTTGTCGATAATTAATCAAAGACTAATGGAATTGTAAGATTTAGTGGAGCGAGTTCAACATAGCTTGTGGATAACTAGCTCTATGACTAAAGAATGGGATTGAAGGTTTAGTGTGGCGAGTTTATAAGATCTTGGCGTAACTAATTCTATGACTAATGGTGTTTTAAGATTTAGTGGTGCGAGTTCAAAGGAGCTTGTCGATAATTAATTTTATTACTACTGGAATTGTAAGGTATAGTGTTGCGAGTTCACAAAAGATTGCTGATAACTAACTCTATCGCTAATGGGATTCAAAGGTTAGTAGATATAGTTCAAAAGAGCTAGCTGATAACTAACTCTATCGGTAATGGGATTCAAAGGTTAGTAGAGATAGTTCAAAAGAGCTAGCTGATAACTAACCATATTGCTATTGGGACTAGTTTTTTTGAGTTCACAAGTGTGTCAGTAACTAATTCTATGGCTAAAGGAACAACGATTGGTGACGAATCTGACAACTAATTCTCGTAATAATTTATGTAAGCCAAAGTTTAGTGCCGATGACTGTCCTTTCGCTGAGTTATAAAGTGCCACGAAGTTTAATGTCAACTTTGAAAGACCTTTATGTCGAGTTAGAATTCAACGAGAAACTTTTCTTTTCATCTTTAAAATTTTTAACTGATACTACCTGTTTTTTTAGTTTATATACTGAACTAAATATTCATATTTTAACTGAGTAGAAGCTCAAATTGCAGTAAAGAAATCCATGTGGACATGGATTATAACTTTATTAATGTTAGAATAGTTCATCGTTCTCTGATTAGTTTGAGTAAGAAGGTTCAGAGAAGCAAAGTGATTGCATCCAGGGATGTAACAGGTGTCCAATCATTCGCTTTAAATAAACTTTAATAAATTTTCTGAAACTTTACTACGTCCTTATTTAGTGTAAGCAGTAATAATCCTTTATATCATGATGAGTGTTTTTCAAATACTCCGTCCTTTATACTAAGCCAGGTATTTATTTCCCGTTTCCACGTGTTCGATTTTTGCAAACATAATTATACCGGGTGACGCAAAAAGCCATCAGGGATTCGAAAAATATATAAATACTATCTAACACCCAAAAAATTAAAACTTTTGGAAAATATGAATCCCCCCCTACCGGGGGCACGTGAAACGCTACTAATTTAACGTCTTGGCTTTATATTTTTGACGTAATAACTCACAAAGTGCCACGAAATGTAATTAAATTTGCTGTTAACTCGCAAAAATGTAATTACAACTTACAACTTTAACAGAACACTATTAGCACCACTGCTCCACGTTCCACGCTCAACGAATTATAAAACCCGCAAACACATCTTATTTTTTGGCGATATTAATTCGCAAAATTACACAAAAGATCTAAAAAAATACATACAGACCCTATTCCACACATAAAACAGAAAATATTGCATAGAACATTTACACACCTCTTATGTCTGTTGCCCAAAAAAACGATAGATCTTACACCGTACAAAGTAGTGTTGAATTGATGTGTGTAAAGTTGTTTTTTTTTCAAATTTGTACTTTTTTGGGAGTCCTCAGCAATTTTAATTACATTTTGAGGCATTTTGCGAGTTATTACATCAAAATAAAAGCCAAAACGTTGAATCTGTGCCGTGGAGGGGAGAGGATATTTTCAAATATCTTCCGAAATTGGTAATTTTTGGGTCGTGAGCGAAAGTTTTTATAATTTTTTTCTTACTCCTAATGACTTTTTGCAACGCTCGGTATAAACACTTTTACTAAAATCGAATACGTGAGAAAGGGAAATAAATACCCTAAGCCAGTTCTGTTCCGCCGTATTTCCACCATTCACTCATTACATTTAATTATTTAGCGTCTAATGAGACACAGAAACAGTTTAAGACTGGTAGAGTTTTGTACATCGACCACCAAGATGTAAGTACTGCTTGGGCAAACGGACGGAGATGTTTTTTTCAATTTGACTGTAAAATCCAGACCGTGCATAACATGTTTATGTTGGAAGTATTGAAAGTGAAATTTGCTCTCAAATTAATTGTATTTGTATTTCTATAAATATTATGTTGACATTGAATACAAAACTTTACAACTATTTGAAACGAGGGTTTGCCTTTCAGAAAGAGTAGTATTGTGTGTAATATCTAGATGTAAGTTGCCAGAAGTGTAATTTACATTGTATTACTGTATAAGGTGTAAAAATTGTAGGTAGCACCCACCATGTAATTTACCTTTTCCTTGTAATAAAGCAATTATTTAGTAAACAGATAAATGTAAACAACTCTACACACCTACAACATAATAGCATCTCACTGTTTCGCCATTTCACATAACGCTTGTTAGATTCAATTAACTTTAATATTTATTTACATTTTATTGTAAAAATTCAATTTACCTACGTGTAACAAATTATAATAAAATTTAGTTGATTGTTATACAACAAGAATAAATAAAGTGTTTCCTCAACCCCCCCTAAGGTTGAGAAGATGAGAATTCATATCATGGTACGTCCTTCCAAATCAAGAGAAATATCTACCCTCAATATCAGATAGTTCCCTTAGCCATCCTTTTGACAGATTAAATTTTTTACACTAGGTATGTATATTGTTTAAGCTACATAATATTCTTATAAGGTAACTAGCGCCCAGTGGCTTTTCCGCCCCGAACTTGTTTAAAATTATCATTTTATATGTTAATATAATGAATTTGAAAACAACTAATAATTGATAATGATTATGGAATGGGAATACAAAGTTATAACAGCGCATTATCTATTAAATAAATGTTTAACTGGAATTATACTTTGTCTGTGCATTTCATATGGAACTTGTACACTTTCTACAGATTTTTTTAAATGTTTAGCCTTTAAAATCCACCTTTTTGCAAAATCCTATCTTAGTGTGCGTCTATGTTATGACCGGTTCGTACCCTAAGATTTCAAGT
Organism: Prosapia bicincta; assembly: GCA_036971475.1. Lineage (NCBI taxonomy): Eukaryota > Metazoa > Arthropoda > Insecta > Hemiptera > Cercopidae > Prosapia > Prosapia bicincta. The sequence continues at coordinate 125,092,375 of JBAIZL010000001.1, forward strand.
ATTTAACTTTTATATTTTCTACTCTACATTGATTCTCAGTTAGTTACTCAGGACAACGATTCTATATATATATATATATATATATATATATATATATATATATATATATATATATATATATATATATATATATATATATATATATATATTTATTATATATTTTATATATATATATATATATATATATATATATATATATATATCAAAAGCAATTAAGGTTGTTCAAATACAATAATTATTTATTAATATATATTCAAAGCTTTTCGTTGATAAGCAGTACCAATATCAGGAATGAATAATACAACCATTCATGATGAAGTATTATCAAAAATCTACAATCATTCACATCGTATTATTCATTCCTGATGATGTTGGTACTGTTTATCAACGAAAAGCTTTGAATATAAATCAATAAATAATTCTTGTAGTTGAATAACCTCAGTTGTTTTTGATTCTTAAACAAGAAAACATATTATATATATATATATATATATATATATATATATATATAATATAAATATATAATCAATATATATTGATTCCTGATGACTGTACTGTTTGCCAACGAAAAGCTTTGGATATAAAATAATAAATATTCTTGTATTTGAATAACCTATGTTGTTTTAAAATATATATATATATATAGAGGGAGAGATAGAGAGAGAGAGAGAGAGAGAGAGAGAGATTTCATACGTGCAAAAATTAATACATTTCTTTGACACCTGTTTTGAACATCTATTCATCTGAGACGATTGCCACCTCTGTCCTTCCATTAACAAAATGTACATGCATCCAATATACTCGTGAATCTCAAATGTTTTCGTCAGTTTCTTTTCTTCTGTGCGTTTATAACTTGACAATACATCTGATTATTACCGAGGTAACTATACCTCCTAAATAAATAAGAAAACACATTATATTGTAAATAAATATAAAATATATAGTAACAATTTTCAATTGATCACCTTTCAGAACATATATAAACTAAAAAATTAAACAATTGTTTTAAAATATTTAAAACTTTGCAGATCTCTACAATTTTCACAAACCCTCATCCACTACTATTGCTCTAATATATACCTGGTCTACTCCATGGAGAATATATTTGGCGACGCTATGAGTGATGAGATTTTTTTAGATGTTCATAGAGGGGATTTCCATTGTCATTACTTATGTCGTTCACACCCACCGTTGGGATTTCGGGTAGCAGAGATGCCACAGCCAGTTTATAATAAACCTGACAGCTGTTATATCTGTCAATCTCCCAACTATGGATAATTCTATCGTAATATATAGACAGGAAAGTCAGTACAAAACGTCACTGGAATTTATTAACAATATTTGACATATGATTTAATTTTTTTTAATATAATGCATTAGATAGGGGATTTTTACGAAGAAACAATTGTTCCTAATGATTTGGAAATTGTAAAACAGAAATGCCAATATTATTGTTCTAACTTTCGAGATTCTTACAAAACAAACTCTGTAAATTCTATTTTATATGTAATCTTCATAAAAATGTAAAATTCCACAGAGAATTCTAGCAATATTACATGTTTTTAAACTGTTACAGAGAGTGTTAGTCGACATAGCTATCTTGTCCAATTCGGTTTAATCGAAGTGTTTGCTGATGTCTACCATTTTTACGGCCGTCTTCTTCAAGTCACTGTTAATGTCACCCTTATTACCGCATAGTCGTTGCTTGTGGACATATACTCTGAACCTGCTGATTTCTTTGAGGTACCAATTACTTTGAACATTTCGTGTAGGAATATTTTTAAAGGAAAATATTCTTTGAGATTCTAACTCTATTTTTAAATTATTAATTTGCTGTTCGTTTATCTTTTACAGATGTTTCTTTGATATCTGACTTCATTTTATTATTCAATTTTGTAGTCCAATACGTTCAGTGAATATTAATTAATCACATTACAATTAGTTTATGACTATCCGAACTTTATACTTAGTAAATTTGTTAGAACTTACTGAGACAGAACGTTTTCGATCGCTATGTGCCGATCTTCATCAGTGTCTTCTGCTTGGAGATGTTGGGTCAAGCGGTGACGGTTTTAAAGGTAGGTTTTCGATAGTATCAAAGAGTATGTGTGATTTGTATTGTGTTTGTTTGTTTAATATCTTTGTACTTTCTGTTTTTGTGTGTCTGTAAATTTTATATTGTTCTAGTAGGTTGAGACGTGGTCCTTTTTTGTTGATGTGTAGGATTTCTAGGTTATGGTAAATGTCTGTGTATTTGTGTCCTGTTTCTTATATGTGATTGTAAAATACTGAGTTAGTGTTCTGTTTGTGTTCTCCGACTCTTTGTTTAAAACTGCGGCCTGGTAAGAGTCGAGGAACACAAACAGAACACCAACTCAGCATTTTACAATAACATTAAAGAAACAGGACACAAGTACACAGACATTTACCATAACCTAGAAATCCACATCAACAAAAAAGGAGCAAATCTCAACACACTAGAACAATATGAAATTTACCGACACACAAAAACACATAGTACAAAAATAAATAACGAACGAACGCAATACAAATGACACATACTCTTTGATATTATCGAAAACCTACCTTTAAAACCGTCACCGCGTGACCCAACATCTCCAAGCAGAAGACACTGATGAAGATCACAACATAGCGATCGAAAACGTTCGGTCTCAGTAAGTTTTCACAAATTTACTTCATTTGTTTGTTGCGCGGTTGGGTATAACTGATCTAAGCGATGTTGATGATCCTCAGGGGATTTAACGTCTCGCCTTATTTAAGATAATTTAACCCTGAGGGTAAGCCGTCTTTGTCGTCCGACTTGGCCTCTCGTAGTTCTTGGAACCTAGTATATTTTTCCAGATGAGATATTAAAGCACAATCCCGTTGTTTAAAACTTCCCTTTAAAAGTTACCAAAAAACAAAAGATTGAGAAAAATTAACTGCCTAAAGCTATTTTAAAGAGAATAAAGAAATCGTTGAATATATAATTTAAATATTTATGATTCAAAGTTGGAGAAAAAGTAAATGGTTTGACTAAACACAGCTCCTTTAATGGGGAGCTTGTTTCTATAAGTGCATCAGAGACTCTGCATTGTTCTAGACTTGTTTGATTTTCTTTTAAATGAATGTTGATAGCAGGCATTCCATATATGTCTACATTACATTGTTTACTTTTGTGAAAGTTTTATGATTGTTTCGAGGCCAAGGAACCCTTACCGGTTTTCTGCCTTTCATAAACAGTTCTTTCTGTCACAGTTATAGATTTAACTTTGAAAAGGATTTATTTCTTGAGTTTATTTTTAGAGAACGAATTTTTTTGCGTTCCTTTGAAGTTATTTTTGTTGACGGCGGCTTATCGTAGTTTAGTAGATGAGAATGGCCTTGTTTGCTTAAGGCGAGGTTAGGTACTTGTTAGGATTTCTAGCATAGCAATCCTTAAAGTGCTTCAAACTTTTGAAAATATCGTTAGGAGCCGTTTTGTATAATATAAGAGATAAAGCATACATCAAATAAACATAACAGATTAAAGTAAATTTAAACATAAAAAGATAGTTTAATATAAGATTATTAACTCTGTAGTGTAAAAAATTGTCAATCCTATAAAATGTTAACATTTTCCATAATTAATTAGAGAATGTGAAAACAGTCAAGAGTACTGGTAAAACCCAATGGCGACGGAAGGATCTGTAGTACAAGGTCAAGAACTGGATTACGTAACACGTCAACATCCTTAAAGGTAGCTGTTAGTTGTATCTGGCGAGCATGCGTATGGCGAAGATATGTAGGCCTACATGTATTATAACAGCACTACTCTTGTTATTAAAAAAAAAACTATTGTCAGGGCCCATGTTTTAGAAAAATAAGACAATTTGGTATCAATTGTTCTTAATTCTTATATTTATTATTAATTCACCTGGTTTTATAATATTATTAATACATTTATTTGTAGGCCCCGAATATGTATTTTGAACACTTTAAATTTAGTGACAGTTTTTCGGAATATCTGGACTTGAGAGAAAACCCATTGAATACTTATTTATATGAACTTTAATTAGTCTAAATTTTACGTTTAAAGCAGTTTAAATAACAACAATCAATCTATAGTATAAAAGTTCACAAAATAGTTTTCAGTTCTGTAATAGAAATGTATACGCTTTCAGTTAACTTGAATTTCAGTGGTAGAAAGAAACTCTTTACAATATACTAGTGTCTCGTATTGAGTATAAAATTATGTTAACCAACAACATATAAATTGAATATAACTCCAAGCGTAAGGACCTTGTGTGATAACTTCTATTAAAAAGTTTAGCTATTATTGTCCGTTTTCTGAATCTATTCTGTTAGTGTTAAGAGTTTTTTTTTACAAAGTTTAAATTTCAATAATTTACTAAATAATACTTGAGTAAATTCGTGTAAGATTGGTTATTTCTCTTGCATTGGCTCGGGTTCGGCGTAGTACATTTGCTTTCCTAAATGTCGGGGAACTTCTTCCTTCTGTCTCGGTTGAATGTCACTTCTTTGGACTTGTAACTATCACGACCACCCGATCCCACCACCAACTGCATTCTCGGTTCCCAGATCTCCTCCATTATCCTTTTACCAATTTTATCATCGGATTCCTCTCCGTTTACCTTCGGCTTCAAACTAGAGCGCCCCCTCTGGGTCCCAGTACTTGACCGATCCTCACCTCGATTCTTTAATGCGCATCGTTAATCATGGCTTCCCCTTCTCTGTTCTCTAGAACAATGAATTTCTTTTTATTTAAACCAATTCAGGCCTGTCTTTTTCTTGTTGTCCTGGCCACTTTGAGAACTGAACTAGGAGATCTTGACCTTACCTCTTCTGTGGTTTTGCACCTCGTAAATATACCCGTCTAAAAGGTCTCACTTTTGTAGCTCTCACCCAAAATTTTCTACGTATTCCGAATAACTTTTTTTTCAAAGAAGTACCACACCAATTTCACACAGAAATCCCTCTCCTATAGATTTACAACCCTTTACCCTTTCACTGTCGGTCAATATTACTAGAGCTGACTTACATAATGTTCAGTTCTTAGATTTTATTATTACTAAAACTCGGAGAGGCCTTATCGGCGTAAAGCACTTAGCTACAGCAATATTTACTCGGTCTAGGGGTATATTTTTATTTACTTAATTGAAAATAATCATTGTTAGAAATTTATACTAACTACCTATCCATCGTTAATGCAAAAAGCTATAAGATTGGCATTGCTTGATGGTGAGTATGCACTTACAGTAAACCCTCAATCCAAACGATGTTATTTAGGATTAATCTGTTGCGCCCTTTGTCAACAGGCTATAAAAAGTTCTAGGTTAGGAATCCAAGGGTGTGAACTCTGCAGTTTTGTAAAATAGCGTGATATATATATATATATATATATATATATATATATATATATATATATATATATATATATATATACTACTACTACTTCTACCTACACACACACACACACACACATATATATATATATATATATATATATATATATATATATATATATACTACTACTACTACTACTTCTACCTACACACACACACACACACACATATATATATATATATATATATATATATATACTACTACTACTACTACTTCTACCTACACACACACACACACACACACATATATATATATATATATATATATATATATATATATATATATATATAAATATAATGTTGAATGATTCTTCTAAAATTCTGTTTTTTGAGATACATGGGGTCTAATGTATAAACACATAATGGTCGTTGGTGTTGGGCTACGAGTTTTTACAAGGATTCCGAACTGTATTACAGACACGAATCTGAGTGTTTTCTTAGTGTTCTCTGAACCCTGTGACAGTATCATGATTTACTCCTGTACATTCAAAGTTTAATATTTTAAATATTATTCATGTTAAAAGTGAATTGATACCTATTTGTAAGTAGCTGATACGCACTTCCTGTCCGCATAATATCGTCATACATTACTTAGATAGTAAAATGGAATTGAGGAATATTTTCCTTTAGTTAATTCATGAAAGGAAAATATTTAAGCTATTATGACTTCATGCTATTTAAGGTTTTTAAATACGAAAACAAAATCGTTTTTAGTCAAATCACAAAATTTTAAGAAATTTGAACATCTTTTACAACAATTCTGTGCTTTTTTTAAAACTAAATAAATAAAACCCACTAACCACAATACAAAAATCTTTATTACAATTACTTTATGTACATTTCGATTACATGGTAACCATCGTTAGAAGTAATATTTGTAGTACTTCTAAAGATGATTACCATGTATAATCGAAATGTACATAAAGTAATTGTAATAAAGATTTTTGTATTGTGGCTAGTGGTTTTTATTTATTTAGTTAAAACATTAGTCCACAGTGTTCAACAAATTTATTAATTATGTGCTTTTTAAAAATATTTAATTCTAACACTTCGAAAAATTATGGTACGAAATCTACACAAAATATTTATTGTTATTTATGTTCAAAAATTAACATTTTATTTTCCAATGTTTGTCATACGTCTGCCCATTTATTCTTTGAAAATTACATTGATGATGGAGTTATAAAACACACTATTTATTTTCTAAATGGTTTTAAATTGATTTACTCAATTTAATGATTGAAACGTTCCCAATCTGTATTTGTAGACGCCTCAAGAGAGCTGAACCATTGGGGGATCTTTAGTTACGTGCAAACCCTTGACTCACGTGGAAAAGGCCTCGGTGTGAAGGGAGGGTTACACTACAGGATGTCTGGTTCACGTAAGAATAATCGAAAACTCACATCTAAAGGTTCACGACTCGCCTACGATAAAACTAAGAGTGAACTATACTTAAAAATGAAGATTTTAATTCAAAGTAAACGAATTAAAGAGTACCTAATAATGACCAATTACTACAGTGAAACAAAATTATAGGAAACTGGACAAGACCTGTTCCAAAACGAACACAATTTGATGACAGGGTTACAAATAGCAACTTAAGTGTTTTGATACCAATGCAACACTTTCAGTTGCAATTGGATACCTTGAGCATCAGAGATGTTTAAAATTTATTTCTAAATTAATCACTTAAGACTACCCGAACTTTAATTTTGTAAATTTCTAAAAACGTACTGAGACCGAGGCTCCGTGGCAATCTTTATCAGTGTCTCATTAATTTCTTAAATTATAGTATCATAACCCCTAAGGTATGTGAGGTTTTAATGGTGGAGTTTTTGGTTTATTATTAAATTATAGTGTCATAACTCCTAAGGTATGTGAGTTTTTGGATTCCTAACCTAGCAATTTTTATAGCCTGTTGACAAAGGGCGCAACAGATTAACCCTAAATTAACATCGTTTGGATTGAGCGTTTACTGTAAGTGCATACTCACCATCAAGCAATGCCAATCTTATAGTTTTTTACATTAACGATAGATAGGTAGTTAGTATAAATTTCTAACAATGATTAATTTCAATAAAGTAAATAGAAATATACCCCTAGACCGAGTAAATATTGCGGCCGAAGAGAGGAATACTAGCAGCACTACTACTGGACAAAGTAAACACTGCCTGCGGAAAATGTATGCAGTACTGCTACTGTAGGGCTATTTTAGTATTCTCTATTCGTCCCCAATGTTTACTCGGTGGGGTCAAAATTTAATGTATATATATATATATATATATATATATATATATATATATATATATATATATATATATATCACTTTCACAAGAATTTTACTTGGTATTTATGCGAGTTAACTTTCAAAGATTGATAGTATCTCCATTATCGAGCATCTCTGACCGGGGGTTGTAGTAGACTCCTACGACAGGGGGTTGAGTCTACTACAATCCCCGGTCAGTGATGCTTGATGAGGCAGATACTATCAATCTTTGAAAGTTAACTCGCATAAATACCAAGTAACATTCTTTTTTTAGTACTTATAGTGAAAGTGATGAGTGAATACAAGAACACAGTGTTGCAAAGTTACACATACGCACACACACGCGCGCGCACACACACACACACACACACACACACACACACACATATATATATATATATATATATATATATATATATTATATCTATTGTTTATTTATATCTATATATGTTTTAAAGATTCAGTTACTCAAATGCCGTCACCTGCAAACATTGTTCCAAAAAACATGAAAAACGTTTATGAACAGAAAGTTATACATATTATTCGTTTGAAATAATAATAAAAAGACAATAGATATAAAGTGGAAGTGGCCTGAAATTAGGTTTCCTTGGAGCGTAGTGTCTGGATGGTCCTGGCCGGGCGCATCAGGAAACTAGGTCGCCCATCGATCAAAGCACCCCCCCGCCGTTTTTACTTCACTTCCCTTAAGCCAGGATCAAACTGCATTAGATAGCGTTAATAATTCCGGCATAAGGTATTCACCTAAAAGAGTGAGCATATTTTATTTTATAGTGCACTGACGCGCACGTAAATGTTTTATAGTTTTTGTACTAAATTAGTATTTATACTCCGTGAAAATAGTTTTAGAACCTCGGAAGGGGGAATCATTTTACGATATAAATCTCTTATTGCTTGCAGTATCAGCTTTTATCACTCGACCTTTATATATTAGTTTATTTATACTAAGTAGTGTAGCGCTTGCTAATATTAACTACACAAAGAAAACATATTAAATAAAATAAATATATTTTTAAATACGAGAATTTTTTTTATACAACGATTTTTTGTATTCAAATATAAAATATTCTTAAACTTAAAAGCATGATAATATCAACCTCTTGATTATTATTGAATGTTATAATATTAGAGAGACACGAGATATTTAAAGCCTCGATGAAGAATAAATACTGCTAATTTTAAATTTTTATCTGTATGTCATTATAACTATAATATACACCAAATGGATAAACTTCAGTTTAAAACAAGAAAGAGTAAATTGTATTATTTCCATATTATTTAAATCTATTTTTGTATTTGTTATAAAAATATAGAATTTTTAAAAAAGTATTGCTTCCATAGTATATTTTCTTCTATATAGATTTTAACCTATGTATTACATGATACAAATATAAAAGTTAAATAAAATTCAAAATGTTGACAATTTTAAAAAGTAGTGCTATGGTCAAATTTTACACGTTACGAAATGGTCTGAAAAACACTTGTGTTTTCAAAGTTTAATAAAATTCAATTGGATGATTAGGTTTCAAATGAAATCTTAAAAACTAGTGTTCATCATTATTCGAATGTTTTAAATTTATTTAGAAAGCCTAACATGAACTTAAGAAACAGTATTACGGTGTACGGCTCATACGGCAAGTGCTAGCAAATAAATAATTAAAAACGACATTTTAAATGGATAAAAAAAGGACATCGAAAAAATGTAACCCAAAATCGTGTTTAATAATTATAAATCATTTCCTATTATGACCAAACTGTACATTATAACCGTGCAAATTAATAAAAACCCTTTTGAAAACGTCGTAAAAGTACGCGTCTTGTGTTTGCCAACAGAGTGCATAAGAGAAAGATAAACAAATGATTAGGAAATATCAAGGCTCATCGTCCACTGTATATGTCATGTTTGGCCTTTAAACAGTGGATTAAAATATAGGTTATATATAGCTTCATAGTTCCAGCACATGAAACCTATTGGCGTATAAATAACCACTCATGTAAATTATAGAGTAAATCGATTTTTCAAATTCTTGTAAATTATGAAAAATATACACGGAAATATTATTATAATAATGACAATAATAATAGTGTTCAGAATTTTTAATAATGAGTTTACAACTATCAATAGGCCTATAGGTAATAATATTTGTTCATGTTTACAAGTTCACAGTTTAAATTCAGCTAAGTTCAAATAGGCGTAAAGAAGTTATTACTTAATAATTAAAATACTTGACTTATTGCCTTAGAAAGAATTTTTGACCAAAACTAAACAAAAGATAGGATAGGTAGGATTTATAGGAACCAATGAAGTGAAAAATATTCGGCAGTATATGTGGGCATGTTGGAAAATTCAAAATGTATGTAACACAGCATATAAAGAGAGTAAATTGAACATTAATATTTACTGTGTTACTTAAAAATTATATAATGCAATTGTTTATAAATACGTTTTATTCATTGTTTATAAACTCTTTATATCACGTGCGCTATCACATTATAAGAGATATTGTACAACAATGTTTTTTTTTAATGTTTTAAAGAAAGAACTTTGGTTCATTTAACTCCAAAGGGGGAAACCAAAAAAAAAATCATAATAAAGAATATGTATATATATATATATATATATATATATATATATATATATATATAGAGAGAGAGAGAGAGAGAGAGAGAGAGAGAGAGAGAGAGAGAGAGGGAAGGAGAAACTGGGAATGTAGTTAGGGTTATGGTTCGGCGATAAGGCCTTCCCTTGGTAGATTCTGTATGTGGAAAGTGACGTTACTTATGCGAGATCGAGTACTTTATAAATGGTCGTACTACCAGTTGGGATGATAAAAAGTATAACTCTCGTTTAGCTCCAATCGTAAAAAAATAAATAAAAATGAGTAGTAATATAAGACAAAATCATCCTCTAGATATGGAAATTTGCGAAAGTTGAGACATCTCGAGGAAATGAACGCTTAAATGAAGTAAATATGCTCTCAACCATTGTGGAATGTCTACACCCACGAGCATCTAAACACACACACCCACACACACACCCACACACACACACACACACAAACACACACAAACACACACATACACACACACACACAAACACACACACACACACACACCCGAGCGCACAACCACACACAAACTCACACACACACACACCCGAGCGTACAAGCACACACACACACACACATCCGAGCCTACAACCACACACGCATAGACATCCGAGCGCACAACCACACACACACACACACACACACACACACACACACACACACATACACGCACGCACGCACACACACACACACACACACACACACAAACATCCTATGGCACAATCACAGACACACACCCGAACGCACAACCACACACACACACAGACACGTCCAAGCCTACAACCACACACGTACACACATCCGAGAGCACAACCATACATGCACACACACACACACACACACAAATCCGAGAGCACAATAACACATATTCGCAAGCGCGCGCACACAGACAAACACACACTCGAGCGCACAACCACACATACACACACAAACACACACACACACACACACACACACAAACACACACACACACACAAACACACACACACACACACAAACACACACACACACACATCCGATGGCACAAACCACTCACACACACCCGAGCGCACAACCACACACAAACTCACATACACACACACCCCGAGCGTATAACCACACACACACACACACACACACACACATCCGAGCCTACAACCACACACGCACATACACACACACACACACACAAGCACACACACACATCCGAGCGCACAATAACACATACTCGCACGCGCGCGCGCACACACACATACATACATATTTATAAGTTAATAAATTAGAACGTTTGTACACTTGCAACTCCAATTCGAGTTCTTTCTGCCAGTGCTCTCTCTCTCTCTCTCTCTCTCTCTCTCTCTCTCTCCCTCGCTCTGTTTATATATATATATATATATATATATATATATATTTACGTAAACACACATGCACACACAATTATACAGATTTAGTATCAGAACGTTATATTATTCACACCAACACATTAAAAACTAAATAATTAATTATCACATGTTTTAGATAATAATGTTGCTTTTACAATGTCAAAGGAATTAGAGAAAGTAATTTGAAACAAATAACAGTCATTTTAAAGGGCATTAATAAATTACTTTAATATCACTGTTTAAATTGTTACATTGCAATTAAGCTACAAGGGAAGAAATGAAACATGTGGTTGGCTAAATCTTTGCATGTGACACGTTCCACATAAAAACCATTATTCAAAAATCTGTTTTGTGGATTGCAGGAGTCGGCAACCATGTCAAAATGTTTTTTATCGCTAAGCTCGGGTGTTATTACTGTAAAATATTGACCCGCCTTGTAGTTTATCAAGCAGGCCCGCAATGCGTCGTGTGTGTGACTTGCTTTCGACGTAACCTGTGACACGTGCGCACGTGACTGCTCGCATTTATTGTCACACGTGAAAACCAATAAAGTGAAAGCAATACGATTTACTTCTGAGTTTAATAATGCGCTTATAAAGAAATATATTTATATAGAAATCCTATCAAGAGAATAATTTGAGAGAGACATTGATGAAGATAGCTCAATATTCTTGTATACTATATGTATCAAAAAGATTTTCTTTAAATTTAATTTAATTAATAATTTTGTTATAATCATTTATAATAATAAAAGTTTAAGCAATATTTTGTTTAAATGTTAACTATAAGAAATAGGCTCTGTTATAAAGGTAAAACTTGAGAAACTTCCTCCATTATGTTTAAACCATACTTTGTATAAAGTTTACCTTTGAGAAATAGCCTCTGTTGTTTAAACAATACGTTTTATAAAGTTTAAGCTTTAGGAACATCCTCTATTGTGTTTAAACAATACTTTGTATAACGTTTAACGTTGAAAAAGAGCCTCTGTTGTTTAAACAATAATTTTTATAAAGTTTTGCCTTAAGAAACATCCGCCATTGTGTTTAAACAACATTTTGTATAAATATTAACTTTGAGAAGAAGCGTCTGTTGTTAAACAATACATTTTATAAAGTTCAAGCTTGAGAAACGTCCTCCATTATGCTTAAACAATACTTTGTATAACGTTTAACTTTAAGAAAACCCCTCTGTTGTTATAACAATATGTTTTATAAAGTTCAAACTTGAGAAACGTCCTCCATTATGTTTAAACAATACTTTGTATAAAGTTTAACTTTGAGAAACACCCTCTGTTGTTTAAACAATACGTTTTATAAAGTTCAAACTTGAGAAACGTCCTCCATTATGTTTAAACAATACTTTCTATAAAGTTTAACTTTGAGAAATAGCCTCTGTTGTTTAAACAATACGTTTTATAAAGTTTAAGCTTTAGGAACATCCTCTATTGTGTTTAAACAATACTTTGTATAACGTTTAACGTTGAAAAAGAGCCTCTGTTGTTTAAACAATAATTTTTATAAAGTTTTGCCTTAAGAAACATCCGCCATTGTGTTTAAACAACATTTTGTATAAATATTAACTTTGAGAAGAAGCGTCTGTTGTTAAACAATACATTTTATAAAGTTCAAGCTTGAGAAACGTCCTCCATTATGCTTAAACAATACTTTGTATAACGTTTAACTTTAAGAAAACCCCTCTGTTGTTATAACAATATGTTTTATAAAGTTCAAACTTGAGAAACGTCCTCCATTATGTTTAAACAATACTTTGTATAAAGTTTAACTTTGAGAAACACCCTCTGTTGTTTAAACAATACGTTTTATAAAGTTCAAACTTGAGAAACGTCCTCCATTATGTTTAAACAATACTTTCTATAAAGTTTAACTTTGAGAAATAGCCTCTGTTGTTTAAACAATACGTTTTATAAAGTTCAAACTTGAGAAACGTCCTCCATTATGTTTAAACAATACTTTGTATAAAGTTTAACTTTGAGAAATAGCCTCTGTTGTTTAAACAATACGTTTTATAAAGTCAAGCTTGAGATACGTCCTCCATTATGTTTAAACCATACTTTGTATAAAGTTTACCTTTGAGAAATAGCCTCTGTTGTTTAAACAATACGTTTTATAAAGTTTAAGCTTTAGGAACATCCTCTATTGTGTTTAAACAATACTTTGTATAACGTTTAACGTTGAAAAAGAGCCTCTGTTGTTTAAACAATAATTTTTATAAAGTTTTGCCTTAAGAAACATCCGCCATTGTGTTTAAACAACATTTTGTATAAATATTAACTTTGAGAAGAAGCGTCTGTTGTTAAACAATACATTTTATAAAGTTCAAGCTTGAGAAACGTCCTCCATTATGCTTAAACAATACTTTGTATAACGTTTAACTTTAAGAAAACCCCTCTGTTGTTATAACAATATGTTTTATAAAGTTCAAACTTGAGAAACGTCCTCCATTATGTTTAAACAATACTTTGTATAAAGTTTAACTTTGAGAAACACCCTCTGTTGTTTAAACAATACGTTTTATAAAGTTCAAACTTGAGAAACGTCCTCCATTATGTTTAAACAATACTTTCTATAAAGTTTAACTTTGAGAAATAGCCTCTGTTGTTTAAACAATACGTTTTATAAAGTTTAAGCTTTAGGAACATCCTCTATTGTGTTTAAACAATACTTTGTATAACGTTTAACGTTGAAAAAGAGCCTCTGTTGTTTAAACAATAATTTTTATAAAGTTTTGCCTTAAGAAACATCCGCCATTGTGTTTAAACAACATTTTGTATAAATATTAACTTTGAGAAGAAGCGTCTGTTGTTAAACAATACATTTTATAAAGTTCAAGCTTGAGAAACGTCCTCCATTATGCTTAAACAATACTTTGTATAACGTTTAACTTTAAGAAAACCCCTCTGTTGTTATAACAATATGTTTTATAAAGTTCAAACTTGAGAAACGTCCTCCATTATGTTTAAACAATACTTTGTATAAAGTTTAACTTTGAGAAACACCCTCTGTTGTTTAAACAATACGTTTTATAAAGTTCAAACTTGAGAAACGTCCTCCATTATGTTTAAACAATACTTTCTATAAAGTTTAACTTTGAGAAATAGCCTCTGTTGTTTAAACAATACGTTTTATAAAGTTCAAACTTGAGAAACGTCCTCCATTATGTTTAAACAATACTTTGTATAAAGTTTAACTTTGAGAAATAGCCTCTGTTGTTTAAACAATACGTTTTATAAAGTCAAGCTTGAGATACGTCCTCCATTATGTTTAAACCATACTTTGTATAAAGTTTACCTTTGAGAAATAGCCTCTGTTGTTTAAACAATACGTTTTATAAAGTTTAAGCTTTAGGAACATCCTCTATTGTGTTTAAACAATACTTTGTATAACGTTTAACGTTGAAAAAGAGCCTCTGTTGTTTAAACAATAATTTTTATAAAGTTTTGCCTTAAGAAACATCCGCCATTGTGTTTAAACAACATTTTGTATAAATATTAACTTTGAGAAGAAGCGTATTGTTAAACAATACGTTTTATAAAGTACAAGCTTGAGAAACATTCTCCATTGTGTTTAAACAATACTTTGTATAGCGTTTAACTTTGAGAAACATCCTCTTTTGTTTAAACAATAAGCTTTATAAAGATATAACTTGAGAAACACCCTGAGTTATGTTGGTTCATGACTTTGTTTAGTATTAAACTCTGTAGAATATTTTCAGTTATGTAGAGGTTATATCCTAAATTAAGTTTAACCTTCAAACATTGCTTATTTTGTTTTATAAAACATTATTATTGGTTTCATGAAATCGAAAAAGCAGTCTCATTGTATAAATCTGAAGAGTAGGCTATATATATAAATTTATTCCGTTCTGGTTTTGCCGTATTTGTTAACGCCTTCCAAAGGTTCCCCATCTGTCGAATCTGGCTATGTACAGTTCGTCGCATCGAGGAAGTATTAATATAGCATTTCTAGTATCCGGAGTGATTACTATCAGTCCCTAGAGAGTGTTGATTCATGGGGTTGTGTTAACAAGAAGTTCCATGGGAAGAAGAAAGGCAGAAAGCTATGTTATTCGACAGATTATGTAAATACTTGTAAAAACGTGGAATATTATGTACAGTAAGTCTCACCTTGTATTTTTAAGTGTAAGTATTTATGTGATTACCTTTCTCATAGGAGGGACAGCTTTTACAACTTTTACATCAATTGAAAATATAATTTGTATTTAGAAAAAAAAAGTAATGAAAAATATTTCAGCCAAAATTTATTAGACATAACCATAGCTGTTAAAATTCTAATGAAAAACAATAAATGATATTTCCTAAACATAGATATGTGGTACAGTATAATATTTTTGAATGAAACTTATAAAGCATTTTTGAAAAATTATAATCCTAAACAATTCACAATCTTTGTGACGACTCGTCTTTTAAATGTTAAAGGTTTTGCTCATGATTCAGGGTAAAAATATATTGGTAGTTGTATATTATGAGATAGGGAGCATTTTTTTAAAAAAATATTTAGAGACTGTAAAACTAGTTTTACATTCAGATATTGATCTGTTTTACACTCATAGGTACGAGCTATTCAGATGTTCCTTGTAAATGTATAACTTACTTTTAAAGTTGTCACTGTAAGGTTGGTTACTTGTAACCCTACTTTGTAATTTGTAACTAAGCAAATTTAGCTCTGTAGATTCAGGGCTACCAGACTTTCCTTTGAGAAGGTTCCATTCGAATTATTAACTTTGAAAATATTCAAGTGAATGAAACCCCACTTAAAAATTAACTTTGGTGGGAGCTGAGTAGAGGAAATATTCGGAGGGTAACATTCCAGAAGTACATATTAATAGACACTTATAGAACAAGTAGGCCTAATATAATAATAATATACAATTTTTTGTTAAAGTCAATCCTACTTGAGTAAACACAGAACAATTTTATTTTAGTTACTTTTTAATTTATACTTACAACTAAGGTAATATAAATATGTATATACATATGTCAGAATAACAATTTTAGTGGCAAAATAGAAACGGAATTTTCTTGCAATTTTTCATTTTTCTTTCTATGTGTGGTATTGGACTATTATTTTTGATTGTTCCTATTTATACGCTTTTTTGTCGCTTGCATTGTGTTATAGTTTTTTCGCTTTCCTTTCCCATTGTAAATTTGTAAAGCAAGGTTAGACACCGTTAATCCAGTTTGTTTTATTTTTTCCATTCATTTTTAATCCGTGTGCAATATTTATGATATTGTGTGGTAACCATGGCAACAATTTAAGGTTGTGCAATGAAGGTTTCGAGGACAATCAGATGGGAGCAAAACAAAAATTCATATACTTCTTTGTGAAATAGACTTCGAGCTATGAGAAAGTTGGCTCAGTGCCAATAGCGCTACACTGTAAACATAAAGATACTCAGTTCGAATCCGACCTATATACCCAAATTTTTATAATTGAATAAATATTTGAAAAAACTGTGTTAACATCAATTGCCATCCACTGTAGGTAAAAGAATGTATTTAATCTTCATTAAATGAATAACAATGTATTTTATTAACGAATGAAACTTTGTACAAGATATATGTAAATAGAGTGTGAGATAATAGAAAGATTTAAAAAAAAACTAAAAACAAGGAAAAATTTTCAGTCAAACAGTTGTCCAAAAAAACTCCACATTCTATCCCCTCTTAACTAAATAAAAGTCCTGCAAAATGATAACACCCTCCTTTCCCACCATTTCCTAACTGCAGCCAGTGATAAAGAAATGTGACGCGACAAAAACCACGTGTGTCATAAATCTCCTTGACTAATTGGCTACAAGAAAAATAATCGTTAAAAGCCATCGGGATACACAACATGTCCAATAAATAACAATAAAATTATTAATATATTTAACTTTAATGTCTGTTAAAAACTGTTAAAATTCAACATGTTTAAAGTTAGTGACAGATCACAGACCAATTAATGCTTTTACAAATACATTGTACGTTTCGATTTTCTATCCGAAAGTTATTTCCAAATTTATTTTTCGCTCTCGTAAAGGATTTTCGGTTAGAAAATCTAAACTCAGAGTGTATTTGTAAAAGCATTAATTGGTCTGTGATCTGTCATTAACCTTAAACTACGAGTATTATTATATTTAAATAACTTCAGTGATAAGAGTGATATATTTCGTCGCTACTCTTTTAACAAAGGAACTAACACGTGTATAGTGTAAACTAATTTTAGTAAATGTTTTATTACAAAATGGAACATATTGGATTATTTTTTACTAGATTCTAAACTATAACTAGTAAACACTAAGCTATTTCAGAAGGAATGAGTTGTTTACTGCAGATAATACTATTTCAACAACAAAAGTCAATGTCACATTTAAGATTTTTAACAATCTACTCACATTTAATTAAAAAACTCTGTAATTATTTTAACTTTACTGTAACTATATCCTTTAACGATGACTACTTGATCATCGAAATGTACATTAGAGAATGTTCTATATAAATTTCTTAATTATTTTATTAATACCTTGTAGTGTTATGTTTAATGCAATGCATACCTTAATAATAAATACACAAAAACCTCTTGACCACAAACTTTCTTTATTTTACCCTTATGTACATTTCAGTTACAAAGTAACCATCCTCAGAGGGATGGTTATCCTCTGAGGATGGTTACTTTGTAACTGTTGTGTACATAAGGGTAAAATAAAGAAAGTTTGTGGTTAAGAGGTTTTTGTGTATTTATTATTAAATTCAACCACAGTATGTTCCTAATAAATAGTAATGCATCCCTTAATCAAAACACGCAATGTTGAAACTAATACCACTGAAACACCAAACATTGAATCAAAGACACCGAAATGGTGCTTACAGTAACGGCTAAATGTGCAACATATGGCTCGCCTCATACTGCCTACTAGCAATAAAGACGCGTGTAAGAACAGTATTTAGCGTTATGTAGAATGCCGCTAGAAACTACGAGCGTTCATAATTGGCTAACGTAAACACCGGACAAAAGATGAAGACATTTTGCTAATAGCGCTTCACAGAAGTACAGTAACTGTGCCCACTTCAACCCTCCGGCAGTAATTTTATGCCACGGCTTCGTTTCCACAAAAAGAAAAGGACTCCACTCAAGTACCGGTGGATGGTGAACGCATGTTAACGGGCGGTAATTACTCGACTCAAGTTAACTGCGCGTATTGTTAAGAGGATACGCTTAGAGCCCCCCGTACTGCTTATACTTTTTTTTAAAACTGTAAATGGTTTTCTTCGATAGCTTAATAAGTGTAAGTGTTCTCGTTACGGAAAAAGTCAATAAATTTCTTTAGTTTATGTAAAAACGTTGACCGCGCTGTTGTAACTTCATTACTGCGCTACTTCAATAAAACCATTATAATACTTTAAGTTATGTAAATAAAAGAGCTTAGCTGTAACGGGGGAGCAATTTGGTTATGCGACCTTGTTTAGACCACACCAAGAAGCCGTGGCCTCTTCCTCGTTCGTGCGTTATAACGTGTCTAAAAAAACTCATTTACAGCTGTAAAATACTTTACATTGACGTCATAGCAACCGTGGTTGGTTGCTGACTGATAACTTTAGAGGATTATGTAAGTGTTATTTACATTAAAGTTTTGCACTTGGTTGTTTGGTGCTGTTCAAGTTGTTGAGAATTTTGACTGTTTTTTTGTTTGGCTTGATTTTTGTTGAGGTGTAGGCTTAGATGTTATATCTTCATGGTGGCTCGTAAATGAGCACAGAGGTTGATTCCTGCACCTATGAGGAGGTGTTTTTTCTGTCTATATCTTTTCAATCCCATCTGTGTTCACTATAATTCTAACATTTCCTAGGTGACAATTTATTGCAATTTTAACGCGATCAGCCGTTCTTATAATCTGGATAAGAAATGTAGGTTACATGTAGGGATGTAAAACCCCTGGTACAGGGCACAGAGAGACATAATGGCAACACGTGTGCAGGGGTCCAGGCGTAGACTCCCTCTAAGTGGTCATAAAGAGTGTCTACTCGATACAGTTCCGTGTGAGAGAAAAGATGAGGAAGAGGATATGGCGTTAGGCAGGACTAGGGAAAGACCCTAATGATCCCTGCATTTGGATGGGGAAGAGGTATACAGGTGACTACCCTCTAATCGGAGGGATGAAAGGTGTTTATCCGCTACCCCAGGTTACTCGGTTTAGGCGACCAACTCAACTAATCTAAGATAATAAAAAAACAAGAAAGACAATCTTTTTCTCTTTTAATAGGCAATATTTCTTTCTTAGCATAGTTAAAATCGGAAACTTCAAATACTAATAATATTCATTTATAAATTCCCTTGAAATAAAACTCTACTTACTGATATCTTCAGCAGAAGCGTTTCGCACTTAGTGCATTGCTCATTGGTCTGAGTTATGGATGAAACTGTTGCTCATTTGTGTTGGGATATTGGGAATCTGTGGTGTTTTGGTATTCTATGATGTGCTGTTGTTCATAGATTGTCTGTTAAATGTGTGTTCTAATATAGTGTTTCATTGTGGGTTCTATCGTTTAGTATTTTGTAATGTTAATATAGTTCGATATTTCCTGTTGTGTTTAGTTGATTGCTTTTTACGCAATGTATAATTTCTAGATTTGAGCCAGTGTTTCGTATATCTATGGCGACATTTTATTTGGGATATCAGTTTTTATGTCTTTTACGTGTTCCTTGTATCGTGTGGAGAAGTTTCTTGCTGTTTGTCCTACAGACGCTTGGACAGTCGTTGCATGTGATTTGTTGCATGTGGACTTCGGCTCTGTTTATTTTGAAGTGTTTTAGTTTTGTGTCGATGATTTTTAGTTGTGTTGGATGTTTCAAAGACGTCATTGTATTTGGAACTATAAAGCTACTCGTATTTTTTGTGACGTGTTGTCGTGATATATTATTGTTAGGCCTATATACTTTTGTGTGTTTGTCTTATTGTTGTCTATCAGGGTGTTTTCCACCTGAGATTCATTAGGAGCCTTTGTCTTCACAATATTATATACCCCAATTGTTAAAAATGTATTTTTCACATGGTAGCCATAAAACGACAGTAATTATTTCCTTAAATGTAGTCCTAATTATTCATAAAAATGAATTACCGATTCTATAATATTAAAAAACAGTTTTTAAATTTATTTTATTTTTATAGGTAAATGTTTAAACCTACTAATATTAATAACATTATAGACAAACAATAATTAAAATTTTTGATAAACCTATTTCTCTAGGTACTAAGTAAAAATCATGTTATGGGTTAGATAAAAATAGAAAATAGGCAAACTTATAAATAAGAACAGTAAAAACTAACTTTTATAATGATTATCTTCAGTAATTTCATATGAACGGGTTACAAAATCTTGTTTTAATAATGTATCTTATATATGATTGTGATAGTCTAGGTTTTATATCCAGTAAATAACTTTTTAAAATGACAACAGTTTCATAGTAGATGGAAAATTCGCTTCATTAGTCTGAAGCTAAATCCTAAACAGAAATAGCTTTCCACTCGCATTATAAAGCCATTCCACTGACACAGTTAAGTACTACGAATAATTAGTCTCCGACCACAGGTTTCAATACGTAGATTACTCTCATTATCAACACAGATCCATAAAAGACGTCCAAACACAGCTGGTTCTAGATTAAACTATGTATATCTGCTGGATAAGCAAACTCTACATTACAAATAAAAGACGTACACAAACTCACAAAAATGATAATTTATTAATTCATACGTGTTTCTATGACAAAGTCATCATCATCAGTGAGACTTGCTACTACAAACTCTAACTTACAACTAAAATTTCGTAACTACCTTAGTTGTAAGTTAGAGTTTTTAGTAGCAACAATCACTGATGATGATGACTTTGTAATTGATACGCGTATGAGCTAATAAATTATTAATTTGAGAGTTTGTGTAAGTCTTTTATTTATATTAACATAACCTAACAAGCTAAGCACAAAGAATAGTTGTTTAAAGTCTACATTAATTAAAGCGTAAGTTATTTTATCAGTAATTTGGTAGTTGAAGAAAAGGACACTATATTCTCGAGTACTTATTGTAGATAGATGGGGTGAGCCTTTGGTTGTCCGGACACCCAAGGGATGTCCGAAAACAAGGTGGTTAAAGATGAGCTTAGGTAGCCATTGATAACTGAATGTGGTTTCTATGGTAACCGGAGCTGATCAGGCTTAAGCTAATATGCTGTTATGTTTGAATAAGAATCCAACTTGTAGAGTTGAGATATGCAATTCTCAAGGCAGAAACAATTCGCAAAATTTGACCACAAAAAAACTGAGCAGATTTAGGGAACAGACAAGAGAAAAGGGAGGAAATATTTTTTAATAACTTTTATTCAACACTTAACTTTAATGCTTGGACACGTTTTTCAGATCACACAAGTTGCAGAGTCTAGTCTGTTTTTTTATATGCAACCCTGCAAAATTAAATTCATTATGTTTCCAATAACCTTTACCAGGAACATGTGATATTCTTTCCTGTTTTGTAGGTGATCGATTAGTCGATCACATTAAAACTTTAGTAAAACCTTTGTGACCACAGAAAATCTGCTATCAGTTTAAGTTAAAATCAAGTAGCTTATTAATTGTGACTAGATTCTAAAACCAATTTTTGATTCACTGAAATAAAATTCGAAATACTTTCCTATGCCATTGTATATTCAAATATAACTAAAAGTACAGGCTTGGATTGTATTCTTCAAGATAAAGATGTGAAATCATTTTAAAAAATCACTGATTAATAGTTTGAAACAAATTCGTTTATTTGTTTAAACATTTATTTAAGCATTTTATTTCAATTTAAAAAAAATAGAATAAAGAAATACGAATTACTTTAAGCTTAAATCAGTACTATAAAATAAACAATTGTTTTTAATTATAAGAAGCTTAAAAGAATTTTACAGTTCCGTTGTTGTCATTTTCTCAATGAATATTTATTGCAACGGTTTCCATATTCACCCCTTGTGCTATAAGGGTTCACGTCACAGAGCGTATTAATTGAGAAAATTTGTAACTGAAACCCTTTGTTAGCTGAAACCAAGCGATAGGAACACTTTGTAACTACGTAGATTCACATCCAGGTCACGTGACCACAAAGTCGCACCGGTCAGTAAGCTTCCCGACTATGCAATGTGGTTTTATGCATAAAGTTAACAGGGCGGTGGTTTGTCGCCCGTCTTTAGCACTTGTCACTTTGGTCCACGTCCAGTAATTAACTTTTAGAAGACTAATCGATTTTTTATTGGAATGGAAACTATCCGCTTGTGCATTACAAATAGTTGATAGGGACATGATATAAATATAAATACACTCTTGTAGAGGGAATTTTAATTATTCCCTTTGTTCGCTGGCCATAACACTAGTTAACCAATTACTGAGCGGGACTGTTGCTGATGTTAATGGAAATATTTACAAATTCTAAACCAATATAGTAATGTTAGGGTTGAATTGAATAGATTACTGTTTGCTTGAAGGTTATTTTCCTTTAGATTTGGTATTTTTATAATTGTAACGTTATTTGTTTTGAAGACTATCTTTTTAACTTCAATATTAAAGCACTAAACAACACAAACCAAAAACATCGCTAAATATATAAACTATATAAATTTAAACCGCAATTCTAAAAATACACACATTGAGTAAACAAAAAAAACCTGAGTGAAAGATGGGAAAAATATGTGTAAGCACAACTACCACCTCATATTTATAAATTCAATTTAATTGTGTGTATGTGTGTGTGTGTGTGTGTGTGTGTGTGTGTGTGTGTGTGTGTGTGTGTGTGTGTGTGTGTGTATGTGTGTGTGTGTGTGTGTGTGTGTGTGTGTATTTGTGCGTTTTGTGTGTGTGTGTGTATGTGTGTGTGTGTATTTGTGTGTGTGTGTGTGTGTGTGTGTGTCTGTGTGTGTGTGTGTGTGTGTGTATTTGTGTATTTGTGTGTGAATGTGTGTGTGTGTATTTGTGTGAGAATGTGTGTGTGTATATTTGTGTGAGTGTGTGTGTGTGTGTGTGTGTGTGTGTGTGTGTGTGTGTGTCTGTCTGTGTGTATGTGTGTGTGTGTGTGCGTGTGTGTGTGCGTGCGCGCGCGCGTGTGTGTGTGTGTGTATGTCTGTGTGTGCGCGTGTGTGTGTATTTGTGCGTGTATTTGTGCGTGTGTGTGTATGTGTGTGTGTGTGTGTGTGTATTTGTGTGTGTGTGTGTGTGTGTGTGTGTGTGTGTGTATTTGTGTGTGTGTGTGTGTGTGTGTGCGTGTGTGTGCGTGTGTGTGTGTGCGTGTGTGTGTGTGTGTGTATTTGTGTGTGTGTGTGTGTGTGTGTGTGTGTGTGTGCTTGAGAGCGTAAATGAGTATAAACCTAAACCTCTGTATCAATATTGTTTTAAAAATACTGTTCGCAAACATAGCACAGTTTTTCTATTTGTGCAAAAAACTAGAGATGGATAATTTTAGAAACTCTTTTAAAAGTTTTCTTTAATTAAAAGTCCCAACGTGGTGCTAAAGCTTTTTACAAGTCTTTATTTAAAATAAATTAGAAATTTTTAAATCATTTAAATTAAAAATGTGCTTTACAAATGCCTTATAATTATTTTTATTTTATACTTTAGTCTTCAGAAAATGTATCATTAATGTAACAATAAGAATCTTATTTTTGAATTTATTATTATTTGTTCGGAATAGGGTGAGTAAATGTTGTGGACGAAAATTGCTGACAAAGTTGACCTAATGGGACGTTTTTTGCCAAAAATATGAATATAAACATCTTTTTAGTTTTATAAAATTGAATAAACTCTGTAGCACCTGTATATTTTTATTTATTGTTGTCAAGAAAGATAAAAATTTCAGCTCAATTAGACATCAGCAAGTGTTCGAAATACCTAGCCCCAGATTTTACCTACATCAAGTTCATCACTCGAGGTAAGCCTATGAAACCAGGGAAGTAGGCGGTGCTGATCCGTTTTAGCGGATTTCTTCTGATGTAATGTATAAAATGAACGTTGCTCGATGCTTGATGAATGTATGCAATACCTTTCAACCTTATTATAAGACTAATTTAGAATATAGAAGGCCTATATCTGGAGAAACCATTTCCGAGATATGCTTATGCCTGATTTATCAAACCTTACTGGGTTTTACTTTTTATTTTTAAAAGCAAAATTGATTCCAGTATTTTAAACATGCATATCTAAACATGTAATCACTAAAACCTTTGAAGGTGTATTGAAATGTTACACTGGCCTATAGTAACCCTTGTTTTGATTATTAAGGACGGTCTTTTCGGGAGATGTATACCATTGTCAACAAGACCGTAAATTGAGTTAACATATTTTTTAATATTTGAGTGTAAAAATCGTACGTAGCTCAATAGGAATTAATTAGTATTTAAACATATACAACTATTCTTTGAGCTTAGCTTGTGATGTTATGTTTAAACAAATTAAAAACATACACAAAACTCACAAATTAATCATTATTTGTTTCATACGCGTTTCAATAACAAAGTCATCATCATCAGTGAGTGTTATTAATACAAATTCTAACTTAAAACTATATAGAAACGCGTATGAGTCAATTAATGATTAATTTGTGTGTATTCTGTATGTCTTTTATTTGTTTTAACATAACCTCACATACTACGCTCTGGATAAGCACATATATGAAATTATCTGATGTTGATAATATGCAATGTAAAAGCTAAATATATTCAAAGAACATGTTCACTTACAATTAATTTGTTATTTTACAATAAAGGTATTTATGTGTATAAAATAAGTTAAGAATGACTATACTGACACAAAATATTATGTTCCATGAAAAGTATTAAATATTATAATAAAAAAAAATAATAAGTAAAATATTAGTCTATAGAAGATAAAATAAAACAATTGCTTTAATTTATCTATCTAGTAAAATTTAGGTAAATACAAAAATATTCTATGCAAATATTTATTCCTTCACAGTGATTTATTTTTAATATTGAGTTCTTTGTTAACCTTTTACTCTATTTCCTTTAATAGCAAAATATCTTTAAAAAGTAACGCGCCACTGGTAACTATAATGTAAGTTTTATAACAGATTTAAAAAAAGGAAACTCACTGTTCACTTCCTAGTTTCTGAAGGAATTCATAGAATAATTGCGATAAAAAACATTGACTATATTCTGTATGGTCATACTTATATAAAAAAAATTACAATTAATGTTTAGGCTTTGAGTATCTTGGTGAAAGAGGTGACACAGTGTTTCGGAAATGCGACCGGAATAGCGCAGGTTTTGGGCCGCCTTACGGTTGGCTGGCTGCATGCATATAATAGACCTTTGTCTCAAAGCGTGTAATTGTTCCCCCTATTCGTGACTTCGAGATGCACTCCTCGCACGTTCACTCTAATTGTGGGTGGATACTTCTTACTTTTTAAACATTTTTTTTCTCATTTTTCCCAGCATTTTATCTCGACGTCTGATCCGTTCAGAATGTGGAAAGCTCAATTTGCCAGCTGAGCTATGTTGCACAGTAATTGCACACAAAGCGACTGCAATTTCGCTGGTCACAATTTCTGCATCATCAACACCATTAAACAAACACCGATGTGTGTAGTAATATTGCGGCTTCATACTTTGAAAATTGCAACAAGTGGACGAAATCATACGTTTGGTTAATATGCTTGGCCTGATTCCCACTTCATCATATTTACCGCACCATCAACGTCAGAATTAGCTTAGGCAAAATAATTACCAATTATTTTCTATATTAGATTTGACGTTTATGTAATTAAAATAGTTACTTGTTGTAAATACGTTTAAATTAGTTTCCCTACTTAAAATATTTCACAATCCACCATCATATTGTAAGACGTAATAAAAAATATTTAACTGTAAAACGATTTTTTACGATTATTTGTGAAAAATTTATATTTACAAAGTTCGAAAGAAAACTAAACTGTATATCATTAATTATTCTTGTTTATCTTTCCCGTCTCAGTCATATTTAAATTAAGTATAAACTTGTATCTATCCATATATATAATACGTTTTCTTGTTTAATAATTTTAAACAGCATAGGTTATTCAAATACAAGAATATTTATTAATTTATATCCAAAGCTTTTCGTTGGTAAACAGTACCAACATCATCAGAAAAGAAAATTTTAAATTAATAAATATTCTTATATTTGAATAAGCTATGTTGTTTTAAATATATATATATATATATATATATATATATATATATATATATATATATATATATATATATACAGTAAAATCCCGATTATCCGTGGAATAGGGTGGCCTAGCAACGACGGATAACCGAATTCCCCGGATAATCCGCTGTGAACAAAGAATACGCAAAACGATCGATAATCGATTATTATACCATAAATTACACAAATAATGACCCCGGTTAATGCAATTCACAAATAATTTTCAGAGGACAAAATAAATATAGAAAATAATTTAAAATGTCGATGTATTTGACGGATTATAACATGTACATTTATATGTCTAACTATTTACAATACGTACATAAGTATATGTCAGAAGTAAATATGTATCTACATATGTAATTTCCTTTACACATAATACAAAAAAATCTTTCCTTTTATTTCGATGGCTCGCGTCGGGATGCTTCCCTTTCATTGTAAAAATTAGTACGTACATATTTACATATCTATTTCCTTCATCTTAACTTCTATTAAGCCTTATATGTATTTACGTCGCAACTCACCGTTTGGAAATTTAAACACATGAATCTGATTGGAATAAAAATTGGATATTTGTAAAACAATGACAGACCCCGGATAATCCGCAAACCAGTTAAACCGGCCACGGATAATCGGGAGTTTACTGTGTATATATATGTACGCTATGTGTGTGTGTGTGTGTGTGTGTGTGTGTGTGTGTGTGTGTGTGTGTGTGTGTGTGTGAGTGTGTGAGTGTGTGTGTGTGTGTGTGTGTGAGTGTGTGTGGGTGTGTGTATTTCAATTAAATTACAGTGCACTAGGCATAATCAAGTTTTTCATTTTCAGTTGCCTCATGTCATGATCAGTTCGACTATGGTAAACACCAATATATATTCCATATAAATTTAATTCAATTGATACAAATCAAAAAAGTAGTCAATGAATGATATGTGTAATTCAAACCAAATATAGAAACTTACATCGTTACAAATAATTGCACAAAATTTATTCGCCAAAACAGGCTCTTTGAAGTGCAAATAACTATTTCCAATGTTAATAATGCAAACAAATTCGAAAACAAACTATTGCGTATCAGTAAGAGAGGTTTTTAGTTTTGTATTCAGTTTACTTATAATATTAATCGGTCATCTAGGATTGCAATAACACTAAGTTAATCATGTTCTACAATAAGTCTCTGACAGCTTTAGCAGGAAACGTATTTGAGGGTGTACATTGTATGTAGTTTGCTAAGAATTTCTGTTTTGTTGTTGCATAAAATATTCAAAACAGCGTGAACTGTTTAACACGCCGATTTTCAAACAGCTCCTAATTATGCCCCAAGGCTTGAATAAATTTATGAACGTAATTTATTTCATAAATATTAAAATAAAACGAATTATCCAAAACATTTGGTATCATATTGCTGCATCATATAGAAATATTTCATGTTTTTATCGAAATAAAATACGGATTGAATAGCAATAATAATTTTCTATTTTACTACATAATTAAGAAATACTTTTCCCCACGTCACTTACGCCTATATAAACTGTTTAAAGTGTACTGGTAGTAGAATAGAAGAATAATACAAATTATTTCAACCAGCAATAATACCTCCTGTTTACTGTAAAATTAACATACCATTTATGAAAGCAAATAAGTGCACTGTAGCGTAATTATAATTGATAAATTCGTAATTATTAACCATTATAATTACTTGCAATAACTTATTGTTATTATTTTTAGTAAATATTACACACAACCACTAACAACAAATATTTGTATTCTAGTCCTATGTACATTTCAGTTACATAGTAAGCATCCTCAGAGACATGGCAATATATATATATATATATATATATATATATATATATATATATATATATATATATATACTCCTTAGAGTTGTGGTTAAACATTTGTGGTTAGAGATTGTGTGTATTATTTATTAACAATTATTAACCCTCGATTAAAAAAAGTTACCTTCATTTCGTGGGCGCTGTTAGTATTATCAGAAGGTTACAAATAGTGTGAGTAATAAACCCTAAGACCTTATATGTAGGAGTGGTAGTGGTGGCCATTGCGGGTATACTATGTCTTAGGATTTAGATCTGTTAAATTGTGACCTTCTGATAAACTAACTGTGTTAGTGTAGAATAGTAGTTGTAATAAAAGTTGTGTAGATATTTTTAGCAAGGGTTTTTAATTGTTTATTAATGACATTTCCAGATTTTTTAGTTTTGTTTTTATTTTAAAAAATTGATATAATTACCTAGTTCAAAAAATTACAATACCGTATATTATCAAATTAGTTTAGATCACTAAAGTAGAGTGGCAAAATAAAGAATATTTTTTAAAAAACAAATAGAAAGTTATACAAAGGGTAGAATGTGTTGATAATTTGGTAGGGAATTCAGAAAAAATGAAAAAAACATAAAATATGATAAAGGGGGTAGAATATCTTTTCAACTTAAGTAAAATATTGCTCAAGAAGCAGAACATGTCGCATGATGGGAAACACTTCTAGAGAATTAGACATGTTCCTCAAAATAGTTGAACATAGCAAAAGAATTGAACATTTCGTTAAAGTGTATCCCCTTTATCACAAGAAGCAGAATATGTCGCATGATTGGAAACACATTTCTAGAGAATTAGACATGTTCCTCAAAATAGTTGAACATAGCAAAAGAATTGAACATTTAGTTAAAGTGTATCCCCTTTATCACAAGAAGCAGAATATGTCGCATGATGGGAAACACATTTCTAGAGAATTAGACATGTTCCTCAAAATAGTTGAACATAGCAAAAGAATTGAACATTTGGTTAAAGTGTATCCCCTTTATCACAAGAAGCAGAATATGGCGCATGAGGGGAAACACATTTCTAGAAAATTAGACATGTTCCTCAAAATAGTTGAACATAGCAAAAGAATTGAACATTTCGTTAAAGTGTATCCCCTTTATCACAAGAAGCAGAATATGTCGCATGATTGGAAACACATTTCTAGAGAATTAGACATGTTCCTCAAAATAGTTGAACATAGCAAAAGAATTGAACATTTCGTTAAAGTGTATCCCCTTTATCACAAGAAGCAGAATATGTCGCATGATTGGAAACACATTTCTAGAGAATTAGACATGTTCCTCAAAATAGTTGAACATAGCAAAAGAATTGAACATTTTGTTAAAGTGTATTCCGTTTATCACAAGAAGCAGAATATGTTGCATGATGGGAAACACATTTCTAGAGAATTAGACATGTTCCTCAAAATAGTTGAACATAGCAAAAGAATTGAACATTTCGTTAAAGTGTATCCCGTTTATCACAAGAAGCAGAATATGTTGCATGATGGGAAACACATTTCTAGAGAATTAGACATGTTCCTCAAAATAGTTGAACATAGCAAAAGAATTGAACATTTTGTTAAAGTGTATTCCGTTTATCACAAGAAGCAGAATATGTTGCATGATGGGAAACACATTTCTAGAGAATTAGACATGTTCCTCAAAATAGTTGAACATAGCAAAAGAATTGAACATTTTGTTAAAGTGTATTCCGTTTATCACAAGAAGCAGAATATGTTGCATGATGGGAAACACATTTCTAGAGAATTAGACATGTTCCTAAAAATAGTTGAACATAGCAAAAGAATTGAACATTTCGTTAAAGTGTATCCCGTTTATCACAAGATGCAGAATATGTACAACTAACAGAAGATGTTTTCTCTAATGGTAGTAGATAGTGGTAAACTAAGTATCTGCAATAATTTACTGCGGTTTAATATTAATAAATAATATACACAGCCTCTGACCACAAATATTGTTTTCTAGTCTTATATACAAAGTACCATCCTCAGAGACATGACAGTACACACTGAATAACAACACAGAGTATGTATTGTGATGTCTATAAATATGGTTACTTTGTAACCCAAAATGTACATAAGACTAGAATAAAAATATTTGAGGTTAGAGGTTGTGTGTATTATTTATTAACAGTAATAAAGTCGAAAATGTAACAAGACTTATTGTTGTTTAAGAAACACTTTTATTTGTACAAATATAAGTCAAGAACGAGTATATAGTTAATAAATTTGATAGTAAATTTAATGTAATTAAACACATTTGTTTATAAACAAATTATAGATGTTATTATTTTCAAACAAAATATATTTAATTTTAAAAAAATCTGTAAAAGGGCACTTATCACAAAAACTCCAATTGTACAAAAATGTAATGCTCTTTTACCCTAATGAAGTCGCTTCCCCTATTTTAGCCACAATAATTTGAAAAAAAATAATTAATTAACATTTAAATGGAGTAATAGGCTTGTTGTTAATTATTTACATTTTCAGACCAATTCGATTACAATTTTTTAGGGAGTGAAAATTATTGTATGCTCATTTATTTATAAATTTATCTTGGTAAAATTCCCTACTTACTGAGATTTCTTAGGAGTCGCGATTTTTATTAGGTCAGTGCATTGCTTACTTGGTACTGCGAAATCATTAATTTTTGTAGCAGTTATTTATATAATCAGTAATTATTATTTGTATGGGATTATAAGAGAAGTTTGGTAATGTATTTAATTGGTTTGAAGTCCATTTTTGTGTTGGTTTTAATTAAACCAAATTAAATTTAAATATCTGAGACTCCTAGTTATTTCATGAGAATAATTACCCGTTTGTGATCTCGATCATGTGCAACAAATATACGCGTACTTTGTTTCATGTGGTTTTGAAAAAGACTAAAGTAGCCATGTAGTGAATCAAACTTTTAATTGCATGTGGTCGTCCTCACTGGCTTGCTGGAAAGTTCTTGTTGAAACGCCATTCGTTCGTCACATACGTGTATCCTTCACTATTAAACTAAATCAATATTTGATTTGTTAGGTATGTATGAATCAAGCAATTCAAAATAGAATTAATGTGTACTGTCTGTTAATATTGTTGATTTAGTTTTTGCGTTCATCTACCTTTTAATTATATAAAAGTGTTTAAGGTTGATGACAGGTCACAGACCAATTCATGTTACTTAACATACACTCTACATTTCGATTTTCTATCAAAAAAAAACGATTTTCGGATAGAAAATCAAAATGTAGAGTGTATTTTTGGTAGCATGAATTGGTCTGTGATCTGTCATTTACCTTAAATAGATCCAAATAGGTGAGATTAACTCACATTAAATAAAATTCAAGTAAATATCTTATATTTAGTATTACTATTTCTTAAAGACTTAGAACTGTTAAACTGGATCCAGCTGGAGTGAAACAAAATGTCACCAATGAAATGAATGGCAAAATATGTTTTAGTTGCTATCCAGCTGTTTTATAGATATCAAATTTATGTCCTTAAAATTGACTTATTGATACGTGCGTTTCTTATTTAACCACATAGATGGTATACAATATCAAGAGCACTGTGGTACAATATATAACAAAAATATAGGTGAAAAAACCCCAAAACCACAAAAATTAATCAAAAAATAACTAAAATAAGTTACCTAAGATTAAATCCTTATGTACATTTCGATGACAAAGTCATCATCTTCAGAGGTTCCTGAAAAACCCCAAAACCACAAAAATTAATCAAAAAATAACTAAAATAAGTTACCTAAGATTAAATCCTTATGTACATTTCGATGACAAAGTCATCATCTTCAGAGGTTCCTGAAAAAATCCCAAAACCACAAAAATTAATCAAAAAATAACTAAAATAAGTTACCTAAGATTAAATCCTTATGTACATTTCGATGACAAAGTCATCATCTTCAGAGGAACCTGTTGAGGATTTAATCTTAGGTAACTTATTTTAGTTATTTTTTTATTACGTTTTGTGGTTTTGGTGTTTTTTCACCTATATTTTTGTCACATAGATGGTTTTTATAAAAACCCTTATTTAATTATTTTACTTATAAAACAAAAATTAAATATCATAAATCACTACAAAACAGAAATGTGTCAAGGTGGTATGTTTTTAGATTGAAGAGTTTATTGATGAATAAGGTCATTTATGGTAGATTCTATCACCTCGCTAATTGGACAGAATGACTCGTGTGTATGTGCGCACGCGTGCGTGTGAGCCGGGCCATATCTGAAGCATTTATCCGGTACAAAGGCATCTAACTATCATCTAAACTTCCATGCAGCCTTAAAGAAATGATAAAATGACCAAGTAGAACTTAGTTTGGGACAAATGTATCCCCTAAGGATATACAGACATAGCTCATATGGAAGACCCATATTCTCTGAAAGTAAACACGAAAATTCGATGTATTCTGAACCTATTGACACTAACTTTACAATCTGGCTTGATGATAAAAAGAAGTGCCGGTCTATTTTAATGTTCAAAACTTAAAATTTTATCGCATTCTCTATATTTGTCCGAGATCACTCGCTGTATAAACCAAACCATCAAACCACGTTCTTGTATGAATGTAGGGTATTTCCACAGTTCATAATTTACTTATTAATAGCTTTTTAAACATCGAACTATCCACTTTTAAATACAAATCTATGATATATATATATATATATATATATATATATATATATATATATATATATATATTATATATAATATATATATATATATATAAACTATACCTATCTATAAATATAAATACAATTTTCAAAATTGTTTTAGACACAATAAAAAAAAGTGTAATTCGATGAAAGAAAAAACAAAACATTACGTGATTGAAGAAAGTAATACCTTAAAAGAGGACAAAGATTTGTCACTTTAAATTGACTCCAGTGTTGAAAGCCTGTAAAGTGAAATTATTTAATTTTGTTAACGCACATTAACCTAAATTACATCAAAATATTATAGAAACTAAAAAATATATTTATATTTTGTGCAAACACAAAATCATATTTTAACCAAACAGGATTAAAAACTAAATAAAAAATTAATTTCAAATAAACTTATAGTTAGAGGAAATAAATGGCATCATCCGAAATGTGGAAACAAAAGGCGAGCAATTACTTGTGGCAGGTCGTTGCACTGACCTAGCCTAACAGCCGTTTCCGTTGGTCCGTCAAAGAAGGGATCGTAGCCGGTGAAGTCGATAATTGCACGAACGGAAAAAGTCAGACGGAAGAAGCTACACACTGTTATTAAACGATAAACAAGTGCATTGCTGTCTATACATGCAAATGGAGGAACACTGGAGGTGCGTGTTACAGTTGGACAATGGGGCTGAATAAATAAGGCATTCCACAAGTCACGGGAGGTAATATCATTGACAGGTGGAAGGCTAAACGTTATGTTTAATAAATAAGTGAATTGATTTTCATTCACGGATCTAACCTTTTCAGCAACCAGACAGTTAACGAAATTTCAATTTAAATCAAACTATGAAAAATAATAGAAGCGTTAAAATTGTGAAATTGAAATTGCTAAATTAAAAACCCCTAATTTTTGTACCTAATAAAGAATCGCTTTCCGTTTATTTTAATTTCTAATGTTTATTCCTACAGAGTAAACTCAGATGTTTGAGCTTAAAGTGAGACCAAATTGCAATTTGTCAATGCAGATTCTAATCTTCTAAGTCTACAAAGCAGTAAAATCAGAATTTATTTCTTAAATCTCTCCCTTAAACTAAGATTAATAATTTCAGCTTTCAATCACTGACTACCTTAAAAAGATTATCCAAATGTTACATTTTTATAATATTTATTGAACTAAAACGTTTAAGTAATAACCAATTTCCACTTTTAATCTGTGGCTTTCAAAGCTGGTCTATATTTGTTCAAATCCAATGCTTATTGTCAATGAGCAATTCAAGGCCTGACTTTAATGTTTAGCCTACTCTATAGAAAACTTGTTATATTTAAAATTAATTATAGTTTATATTTCCTACTAAAATATAAAAAACTTAAAGAGAATTTTATTATTTTTTAAACTCTTATACTTTAATACGTTAAATTATTATGAAACGTTTTAGAAATACTTGCAATGATGGTGTAAACTTTATGAAAACCTTAAACGCTATATAAGAAGTATGATAGAATATGTTATAGTGACGAAGATTTTGTTCACTTAAATACAAAAACTTTGTGAGTGAGGAAATAGTAATAATTTTTTTATTGAGGTCTCATCTTTAGGTTAAAACGTTGCAGTTCCTTAACTCGCTTTTTACATGGCACACGATTTACTTTAATCAATACTTTAAGAAGAAGCGTTTTTTAAAAAAATATAATATAAGGAAGTTTTTAGTGAAGGGTTGAGGGTTTGATATTTTGCCTTCTTACATTAAATATTTGAACGTTAAAAATGAGGATTTTTTTTATGGCAAACAGGCTTGATAACGAGTTGCCGAAACGTTGCTCTATTAAAATAAATATCTTTGACTCGATATTCAACCGGTTTATAACTTATTTAATCAAGACATTAAAGTCTTCTTGTTTAGCGTGTGACTAAAGGTAGGCATAGAAGTGGTAGCCTAGCCTACTACACAGTGGAACAATGCAGTGACCGCGGACCACCGGTCGTGTCCGACAGCGCAATGCCTCTGTCCACCGCATTTCAACTT
This sequence comes from Prosapia bicincta, assembly GCA_036971475.1. Taxonomy (NCBI): domain Eukaryota; kingdom Metazoa; phylum Arthropoda; class Insecta; order Hemiptera; family Cercopidae; genus Prosapia; species Prosapia bicincta. The sequence goes on from JBAIZL010000001.1 coordinate 125,127,795, forward strand.
CCTCCATGTCTTAATTAGACGTACGATCGTCCATCTTCGAACCCATCACCGCTCTTTAAAATCTAAAATAGTTCCCAGTGGCATTAACAGACGTTTTACAGACGTACCATCAGCTGGCTTGTTCCCTTGCAAAAATAAACAACTCTAGACAAGTCTTCTCCGGCCATTCTTCTCGCATTTACTGCTGACAATACGTTTGATTTCGCATCGCATTAAATAACTTTTTTTTTACAGGATACGTCTTTATAAAGCATGAAGGTTTTTTTAAAAGAATGAACAAAAAATCTACTGTAGAATAATAACTTGTTACAGTTAATGTTTAAATCAAATATTATGTAACACATTATTGTAACACAATATTATTGTAAGGTAATCACCGTTGTTATGTTGTGCTTTAGTGGACCGTCGTAAATATAACACATATAATAACAGGTTGAAGAAAATGTGAAAACATTTGTAAGGAAATAAAATGTACGATACTAGAAAAAATCATATAAAGTACAAAATTATAGTTTTTTGAGAATTTTAGGAAATCTTTTATTTCCATTTGAACAGTTTTTAAATTTTGTTTAATTAATTTCATAATTAATTATGAAATTATACTTAATGAAATTCTTTCATTAAGTTACTCGTGAGAAGAATATCGTTGTCGATACATTTTTTTGTTCAAAGGACTTAATTTATAAAGTTAACTAGAGCTTAGCTAGAGACAACTATTCACAAAGGTAACAATTAAAACAGTTAACTCGAAATATTACTACACATAAGTTTAATGAACAAACACTCTTGTTCATAATACATCCAGACTAGTTTCGGCGACGATGTTGCCTTCCTCAGTGCTTGGCTACTACTAACATATTTCATCCAGCTATCGGACGACAGTAAAACAAAAAAATTACCTATGGGAAATTAAACAATAAAAAAGTTGATTGTTTCGGATATGTTTGGAATAGATTTGATGGAATAACCAGAAGGCAGTGCCCATTTCAAAATTGTGTGGGGAATAAGCTTATTATAAATTATGTTTTCGTTATAAGAAAATAATTTTTTTGCTTTTTGCAAGAAAAATTATATATTCGGGTTATTTTTTTTAAATGTCGGTTCTAGTTTAAAAAAAATTCTTGTTATATATAAACTTCAGAAAATGTATGAAACACATCAGCAAAAATGATATAACAAAATAGGCTAAAAATAATCAAGATCAGCAAAATAAAGTACAATATAATATTATAACACCTTGCAGTATGTACATATTACATTTTATTAGTAGACCACAATTAGATGAACATATAAGTAATATACATAATATATATAACATAATATAAGTAGTATGTAATACATAAACAGAATTTACAATAGTATATAATATATAAACATTATATAATAATGTATTATTTTTATTATAAATTATATATATTTGATCTAAAACCCGTTTATTCAACATTTAAGTATTTAATTTCAATTTTAAATTATTCTTATAAACTGTAAGTATTTAAACTTTCCTGGAGCATAGTTTACTTTCATTTATAATGTGAATGGCTAATTATAAAGTCAGGTGTAAGGGCTTATTGTTTACTAGGAAATTCTGCGTGAATACAGAGAAAATATAAACTGCATTTTACAGTCTTTAAGTCTAAACTAGACGCTGGCCTTGTAGAAGGAATAAAACAACGAAATTTTAAGCTCTCTTGCTTTATATTAGGTTATATATATTTGGATTGAATATGGAGTGTTTGATTTTCCAAGATGTAATAAAAGAAATTAATATCGTTGTAAAAAGCTCGGGGAAGGAAATTCATGAAGTAGCCTAATCTACAACTGTTTGCCTATTTTGTAAAACACGAAAACTATATTTGTATGCTATAATATTTTTGTTAGAAATAAAAACAAATACAAAAACATTATATTGGCTTTATACAAAGAACAACTATTAATTATTTTCTTAATAAATCCAATAAAGATATGTTCACATTCTATCCCTATTTGTACAAAATTACAGAAAACTCATTAAAAATATTTTCTATCATTAGTTTTGTATGTTATATTATGTTAAATTCGTATGTTTTCCAATGCATTTTGTCGATAGCAGAGAGTTTTGAACTTATGAAATTTTTACATTAAATCAAAATACTATATTTTTTCTCTTGTAATGATGGCACTGGTTTAAACTTGAAAACTGCAATCGGAAAATGAAACAATTTGTTCACTTGTTATTGAATTGTTAATCATAAAGTTTCATATGTATGTCACAGTAGTTTAATTGAAAAGTATGTGAACTTAATGAATTGCTAATATCATCAGCAATGTATCTCGCACTTTGCTAGTGTATTATTTAATGCTAGTCACGGACAAGACTGGTTGCTTTATAGGTATAATATTAGCGACAGTGCTGTTGCGTACTATTACGTGTTTTCTATGGTTATGTGTCATTAATGTTGTATCTTATCTTTTCGTATGATGTATTCAAAGGTTGCGGTTCATTGGAAGTGTTTTCCCTTTTATAGTTTGCTGTAGATAGGTTTTGTAGTGTGTGTATATTTCCAATTTGTGCTACAGTTTCGGTGTTTTTCATGTTGTGTAGATTTGCGTTGTTATATTATATAACTGCAATCGTAGACCAAGTGCGGAAAGTGCTACTATGATATCAGTCACTGGTGGTTTAGTTAAGTTATATACAATTTTAAAAAAATCTTCACATTACACTTCTATGTTTAAATTTTATAGAAATAAAACGACACAAGTATTGTTATTTATTTATTTAGTCTCGGAAACTGATTCGTTACCATCTTCAGGCCTGTACATATAAATAATAATGTATATTGATAAAAATACAATTAATTAATAGCTATAAACTATTTGTAAACAAATGACAATACTTGACTCGCAAACCAGTAGCTTTATCTCTACAAAAATTTTAAAAATCTATTCTATTTTTTTTTTAGTTCTGTATTTAACTTCACTGCTAATGTAACATATCATAGAACGATTTTTAATGTTAAGATGGCATCTATGGCCATAACAGTTTTATAAATATACAGGAAGAAGCAGAAATACTCTGAAGAAGAAAATCTCGTCGAATAATAAGAAAAAGAGTTATAAAAATAAAAGCAAACACGGAAATACTTCATTACTGCTAGCTAGAGATTTCATCCCATCCCATAAAATAAGTTCGCAATCAATCTGAGGAATTTAAAGGAATTATTTAAGAGTCAAAGGCTTTCGGTCTAAGGCATACATCTAAACCTTACCTTATGAGCAAATATCAATATCTTTAGTATATTATCAGGAATTTGAGGTGAGAGTATTGAGATTGTGATAGAACCCAGATTTTAGCACAATAACGTCGTTATATCTGTAACAATCACATAATGTTTTTTTTCTTAATAAAACGTATAGAAAATTTAATTTTTAGAAAACCGATGTCAACAAAAAAAAAGAGTCGATTATAAAACAAAAAAAGAAACTCAAATTTAATTTAAGTAATATTAAAATATTTTAGAGCTAGTTTAACCAATGCATAGATTTTAAACAAAAATAATAATACTTTGTCTTTGGTATTTATGTAGTTTTTTCTCATTTTTCTTTGTTGATTTATGTTTAAAGTATTTTCGTTCAGTAGTGAATATCTCAGGAATGCTCAGGAAAATATAGCAGTGTATCAAGTATTTAGAGGTAAAACATTAATTAAGAACCACACATTTAATACGCGGAATATTTGTAAAGAGAACTGGGAATACAACTAACATTAGCTTTCTACCCATTATTATTAAAGGTTCTCTTATTTTAAAACAGACTTTAAACAACATTTAAATTGAATTTAACGCCCATAAATGTTACTTAGCTTAATTCACTTGGCGCTCCGTGGAGCTGTAAGGGTTAGGTTGATAAATAAACCTATTTAATTTTCTACACAGAACATGTCACTAATTAAAAATACTTCTTTTTAAAAATATACCTTTTGCCCAAAACAATTTTATTCAAATATTAAATACAAATGGCTTCGCTGATCTTTAGAGAGTAAGGTTTCCATCATTAATGTAACAGAATTAAATATAAATGTAATTTAAAGAATGAACGAATACTCAGAACTAAATATTTTCTATTGAACTGAAATAAAAATGTAGCATCTTGTAAAACCAGCTTTAAAACTTTTAATGCTTTCAGAAAACAAGTAATAGGCAAAACAAACATAAAAGTCGATAATATATTTAGTTATTTTTATCCATAGTTGCATATATTTTAATTTTTAGGATTCTTATTCACTACGAAGTGGAAAGATAAAATTCCGACCGAGTGTAGTCATGTTTTACGACCGTATCTACAGTATCCAAAACTACTCTCTTTAGTTGAAACGATCGTGCCCAATCTCTGCGCAAAGCCTGCTCGTGGTCACAGATAAGCTGTTGTTGTTGCAGCGTATATCGGCGGCTGCCTCCAATACGCACACTTCATACATATCAAATGCTCTGTGGTCGTGACTATGTCGTAAAACTTGAAATTGTTTTTGGTTTTTGTGTGCTGAAGGTTAACGAGAGGCCTAGGCTTTGTCATGCTAAGCGCGTGGAATCACTGCCATGTGCCACTAATTAGCCTAATCGACTGTGAAAGCAGCTATACGTGTCTTATTCCTGTAGGACGTCCAACGGGCTTATCGGGAGAGAATGATATGATTGCATGTGCTTTACAACATGTGCAACTTAAATTTGTGAATGCGCAAGAATTTGTACTTTATTGTGGAAGCTAACGTGCCTTAAATAATTTAAAATGTTTTTAATTTATGTAATTTAATTCATACTCTCACACATTCATTGGTTGCACACTCTCACACATTCATTGGTTGCACACTCTCGCACATTCATTGGTTGCATACTCTCACATAATAATTGGTGACATACTCTCACACATTCATTGGTTGCACACTCCCACACATTCATTGGTTGCATACTCTCACACATTCATTGGTTCCATACTCTCACACATTCATTGGTTGCACACTCTCCCACATTCATTGGTTGCATACTCTCACACATTCATTGGTTTCACACTCTCGCACATTCATAGCTTGCACATTCTCACACATGCATTGGTTGCATACTCTCACACATTAATTGTTTGCATACTTTCACAAATTCATTGGTTGCACACTCTCACACATTAATTGGTTTGCATACTCTCACACATTCATTGGTTGCACAATCTCACACATTATTTGGTTGCACATTCTCACACATTCATTGGTTGCACACTCTCACACATTCATTGTTTGCATACTCTCACACATTAAATGGTTGCACACTCTCATACATTCATTGGTTTCACACTCTCACACATTCATTGGCTGCATACTCTCCCACATTCATTGGTTGCATACTCTCACACATTCATTGGTTTCACACTCTCGCACATTCATAGCTTGCAGATTCTCACACATTCATTGGTTGCATACTCTCACACATTAATTGTTTGCATACTTTCACACATTCATTGGTAGCACACTCTCACACATTAATTGGTTTGCATACTCTCACACATTCATTGGTTGCACACTCTCACACATTATTTGGTTGCACACTCTCACACATTATTTGGTTACATACTCTCACACATTCATTGGTTGCGCACTCTCACACATTCATTGGTTGCACACTCTCACACATTCATTGGTTGCATACTCTCACACATTCATTGGTTGCATACTCTCACACATTCATTGGTTGCATACTCTAACACATTCATTGGTTGCACCCTCTCACACATTCATTGGTTGCATATTCTCACACATTCATTGGTTGCATACTCTCACACATTCATTGGTTGCACACTCTCACACATTCATTGGTTGCACACTCTCACACATTCATTGGTTGCATACTCTCACGCATTCATTGGTTGCATACTCTCACACATTCATTGGTTGCACACTCTCACACATTCATTGGTTGCACACTCTCACACATTCATTGGTTGCACACTGTCACACATTCATTGGTTGCACACTCTCACACATTCATTGGTTGCATACTCTCACACATTCATTGGTTGCATACTCTCACACATTCATTGGTTGCACACTCTCACACATTCATTGGTTGCACACTCTCACACATTCATTGGTTGCATACTCTCACGCATTCATTGGTTGCATACTCTCACACATTCATTGGTTGCATACTCACACACATTCATTGGTTGCATGCTCTCACACATTTATTGGTTGCATACTCTCGTACATTAATTGTTGCACACTCTCACACATTCATTGTTTGCATACTCTCACACATTAATTGGTTGCACACTCTCACACATTCATTGGTTTCACACTCTCACACATTCATTGGCTGCATACTCTCCCACATTCATTGGTTGCATACTCTCACACATTCATTGGTTTCACACTCTCGCACATTCATAGCTTGCACATTCTCACACATGCATTGGTTGCATACTCTCACACATTAATTGTTTGCATACTTTCACACATTCATTGGTAGCACACTCTCACACATTAATTGGTTTGCATACTCTCACACATTCATTGGTTGCACACTCTCACACATTATTTGGTTGCACACTCTCACACATTATTTGGTTGCACACTCTCACACATTCATTGGTTGCACACTCTCACACATTCATTGGTTGCACACTCTCACACATTCATTGGTTGCACACTCTCACACATTCATTGGTTGCATACTCTCACACATTCATTGGTTGCATACTCTCACACATTCATTGGTTGCATACTCTCACACATTCATTGGTTGCACACTCTCACACATTCATTGGTTGCATACTCTCACACATTCATTGGTTGCGCACTCTCACACATTCATTGGTTGCACACTCTCACATATTCATTGGTTGCATACTCTCACACATTCATTGGTTGCACACTCTCACACATTCATTGGTTGCACACTCTCACACATTCATTGGTTGCACACTCTCACACATTCATTGGTTGCATACTCTCACACATTCATAGGTTGCACACTCTCACACATTCATTGGTTGCACACTCTTACACATTCATTGGTTGCATACTCTCACACATTCATTGGTTGCATACTCTCACACATTCATTGGTTGCATACTCTAACACATTCATTGGTTGCACACTCTCACACATTCATTGGTTGCATATTCTCACACATTCATTGGTTGCATACTCTCACACATTCATTGGTTGCATACTCTCACACATTCATTGGTTGCATACTCTCACACATTCATTGGTTGCACACTCTCACACATTCATTGGTTGCATACTCTCACACATTCATTGGTTGCACACTCTCACACATTCATTGGTTGCATACTCTCACACATTTATTGGTTGCATACTCTCACACATTCATTGGTTGCACACTCTCACACATTCATTGGTTGCACACTCTCACACATTCATTGGTTGCACACTCTCACCATTCACCGGTTGCACACTCTCACACATTCATTGGTTGCACACTCTCACACATTCATTGGTTGCATACTCTCACGCATTCATTGTTTGCATACTCTCACGCATTCATTGGTTGCATACTCTCATACATTCATTGGTTGCATACTCTCACGCATTCATTGGTTGCATACTCTCACACATTCGTTGGTTGCACACTCTCACACATTCATTGGTTGCACACTCTCACACATTCATTGGTTGCATACTCTCACACATTCATTGGTTGCATACCCTCACACATTCATTGGTTGCACACTCTCACACATTCATTGGTTGCACACTCTCACACATTCATTGGTTGCATACTCTCACGCATTCATTGGTTGCATACTCTCACGCATTCATTGGTTGCATACTCTCACACATTCATTGGTTGCATACTCTCACGCATTCATTGGTTGCATACTCTCACACATTCATTGGTTGCACACTCTCACACATTCATTGGTTGCACACTCTCACACATTCATTGGTTGCATACTCTCACACATTCATTGATTGCATACTCTCACACATTCATTGGTTGCACACTCTCACACATTCATTGGTTGCACACTCTCACACATTCATTGGTTGCATACTCTCACACATTCATTGGTTGCATACTCTCACACATTCATTGGTTGCACACTCTCACACATTCATTGGTTGCACACTCTCACACATTCATTGGTTACATACTCTCACACATTCATTGGTTGCATACTCTCACACATTCATTGGTTGCACACTCTCACACATTCATTGGTTGCATACTCTCACACATTCATTGGTTGCATACTCTCACACATTCATTGGTTGCATACTCTCACACATTCATTGGTTGCACACTCTCACACATTCATTGGTTGCATACTCTCACACATTCATTGGTTGCATACTCTCACGCATTCATTGGTTGCACACTCTCACACATTCATTGGTTGCACACTCTCACCATTCACCGGTTGCACACTCTCACACATTCATTGGTTGCATACTCTCACACATTCATTGGTTGCACACTCTCGCACATTCATTGGTTGCATACTCTCACATAATAATTGGTGACATACTCTCACACATTCATTGGTTGCACACTCCCACACATTCATTGGTTGCATACTCTCACACATTCATTGGTTCCATACTCTCACACATTCATTGGTTGCACACTCTCCCACATTCATTGGTTGCATACTCTCACACATTCATTGGTTTCACACTCTCGCACATTCATAGCTTGCACATTCTCACACATGCATTGGTTGCATACTCTCACACATTAATTGTTTGCATACTTTCACAAATTCATTGGTTGCACACTCTCACACATTAATTGGTTTGCATACTCTCACACATTCATTGGTTGCACAATCTCACACATTATTTGGTTGCACATTCTCACACATTCATTGGTTGCACACTCTCACACATTCATTGTTTGCATACTCTCACACATTAAATGGTTGCACACTCTCATACATTCATTGGTTTCACACTCTCACACATTCATTGGCTGCATACTCTCCCACATTCATTGGTTGCATACTCTCACACATTCATTGGTTTCACACTCTCGCACATTCATAGCTTGCAGATTCTCACACATTCATTGGTTGCATACTCTCACACATTAATTGTTTGCATACTTTCACACATTCATTGGTAGCACACTCTCACACATTAATTGGTTTGCATACTCTCACACATTCATTGGTTGCACACTCTCACACATTATTTGGTTGCACACTCTCACACATTATTTGGTTACATACTCTCACACATTCATTGGTTGCGCACTCTCACACATTCATTGGTTGCACACTCTCACACATTCATTGGTTGCATACTCTCACACATTCATTGGTTGCATACTCTCACACATTCATTGGTTGCATACTCTAACACATTCATTGGTTGCACCCTCTCACACATTCATTGGTTGCATATTCTCACACATTCATTGGTTGCATACTCTCACACATTCATTGGTTGCACACTCTCACACATTCATTGGTTGCACACTCTCACACATTCATTGGTTGCATACTCTCACGCATTCATTGGTTGCATACTCTCACACATTCATTGGTTGCACACTCTCACACATTCATTGGTTGCACACTCTCACACATTCATTGGTTGCACACTGTCACACATTCATTGGTTGCACACTCTCACACATTCATTGGTTGCATACTCTCACACATTCATTGGTTGCATACTCTCACACATTCATTGGTTGCACACTCTCACACATTCATTGGTTGCACACTCTCACACATTCATTGGTTGCATACTCTCACGCATTCATTGGTTGCATACTCTCACACATTCATTGGTTGCATACTCACACACATTCATTGGTTGCATGCTCTCACACATTTATTGGTTGCATACTCTCGTACATTAATTGTTGCACACTCTCACACATTCATTGTTTGCATACTCTCACACATTAATTGGTTGCACACTCTCACACATTCATTGGTTTCACACTCTCACACATTCATTGGCTGCATACTCTCCCACATTCATTGGTTGCATACTCTCACACATTCATTGGTTTCACACTCTCGCACATTCATAGCTTGCACATTCTCACACATGCATTGGTTGCATACTCTCACACATTAATTGTTTGCATACTTTCACACATTCATTGGTAGCACACTCTCACACATTAATTGGTTTGCATACTCTCACACATTCATTGGTTGCACACTCTCACACATTATTTGGTTGCACACTCTCACACATTATTTGGTTGCACACTCTCACACATTCATTGGTTGCACACTCTCACACATTCATTGGTTGCACACTCTCACACATTCATTGGTTGCACACTCTCACACATTCATTGGTTGCATACTCTCACACATTCATTGGTTGCATACTCTCACACATTCATTGGTTGCATACTCTCACACATTCATTGGTTGCACACTCTCACACATTCATTGGTTGCATACTCTCACACATTCATTGGTTGCGCACTCTCACACATTCATTGGTTGCACACTCTCACATATTCATTGGTTGCATACTCTCACACATTCATTGGTTGCACACTCTCACACATTCATTGGTTGCACACTCTCACACATTCATTGGTTGCACACTCTCACACATTCATTGGTTGCATACTCTCACACATTCATAGGTTGCACACTCTCACACATTCATTGGTTGCACACTCTTACACATTCATTGGTTGCATACTCTCACACATTCATTGGTTGCATACTCTCACACATTCATTGGTTGCATACTCTAACACATTCATTGGTTGCACACTCTCACACATTCATTGGTTGCATATTCTCACACATTCATTGGTTGCATACTCTCACACATTCATTGGTTGCATACTCTCACACATTCATTGGTTGCATACTCTCACACATTCATTGGTTGCACACTCTCACACATTCATTGGTTGCATACTCTCACACATTCATTGGTTGCACACTCTCACACATTCATTGGTTGCATACTCTCACACATTTATTGGTTGCATACTCTCACACATTCATTGGTTGCACACTCTCACACATTCATTGGTTGCACACTCTCACACATTCATTGGTTGCACACTCTCACCATTCACCGGTTGCACACTCTCACACATTCATTGGTTGCACACTCTCACACATTCATTGGTTGCATACTCTCACGCATTCATTGTTTGCATACTCTCACGCATTCATTGGTTGCATACTCTCATACATTCATTGGTTGCATACTCTCACGCATTCATTGGTTGCATACTCTCACACATTCGTTGGTTGCACACTCTCACACATTCATTGGTTGCACACTCTCACACATTCATTGGTTGCATACTCTCACACATTCATTGGTTGCATACCCTCACACATTCATTGGTTGCACACTCTCACACATTCATTGGTTGCACACTCTCACACATTCATTGGTTGCATACTCTCACGCATTCATTGGTTGCATACTCTCACGCATTCATTGGTTGCATACTCTCACACATTCATTGGTTGCATACTCTCACGCATTCATTGGTTGCATACTCTCACACATTCATTGGTTGCACACTCTCACACATTCATTGGTTGCACACTCTCACACATTCATTGGTTGCATACTCTCACACATTCATTGATTGCATACTCTCACACATTCATTGGTTGCACACTCTCACACATTCATTGGTTGCACACTCTCACACATTCATTGGTTGCATACTCTCACACATTCATTGGTTGCATACTCTCACACATTCATTGGTTGCACACTCTCACACATTCATTGGTTGCACACTCTCACACATTCATTGGTTACATACTCTCACACATTCATTGGTTGCATACTCTCACACATTCATTGGTTGCACACTCTCACACATTCATTGGTTGCATACTCTCACACATTCATTGGTTGCATACTCTCACACATTCATTGGTTGCATACTCTCACACATTCATTGGTTGCACACTCTCACACATTCATTGGTTGCATACTCTCACACATTCATTGGTTGCATACTCTCACGCATTCATTGGTTGCACACTCTCACACATTCATTGGTTGCACACTCTCACCATTCACCGGTTGCACACTCTCACACATTCATTGGTTGCATACTCTCACACATTCATTGGTTACATACTCTCACACATTCATTGGTTGCATACTCTCACACATTCATTGGTTGCACACTCTCACACATTCATTGGTTGCATACTCTCACACATTCATTGGTTGCATACTCTCACACATTCATTGGTTGCATACTCTCACACATTCATTGGTTGCACACTCTCACACATTCATTGGTTGCATACTCTCACACATTCATTGGTTGCATACTCTCACGCATTCATTGGTTGCACACTCTCACACATTCATTGGTTGCACACTCTCACCATTCACCGGTTGCACACTCTCACACATTCATTGGTTGCATACTCTCACACATTCATTGGTTGCATACTCTCACACATTCATTGGTTACACACTCTCACACATTCATTGGTTGCATACTCTCACGCAATCATTGGTTGCATACTCTCACACATTTATGTAATTAAATACGTGAATACTAATATTATTGCTGACAAAAGATAATGTCAAACTCTATCGATCGTGACTCAATTTTCCTATTTGCCTGCAGTATATAATTATTATTGTACCTGTGTTTGTACGTTTTTTCTTCATGAACACCATACAATCTCGAACGTTCGAACTCTTTCGGCCATTATATGCTGTACCCTGGAATCAACATTAGGCATACTTCTGAAAACAACTTGACCCAACAGCATATGCTAATACAACGTTAGTATTCTAATGTTATTTATTAACATTGAGTCCTTACAAAATGTATTTTCAATATACCTATCTACACCGAGTTTGTTGTTCTTATTATCATCTACTTCAACAACCATGTCGTCTATTAATATAAGGTGTACAATTTTTTTTTTGACCTGGTTGTCTTAACTTCCTCTTTTTTCTTTTGGAATCATTTGTGCAAGAAAATTTGCTAAGACATTTCACTGATTATCACTTTCCAGCATAGTGAGTATTATAGTTTCGGTTTGTTGGCTAACGCCCAACGGAATTTATATATTGCCTGACTCTTCCTTCGCGCGTTCACAATAGAACAGTGTATGTTGCGCACAATAACACATTCATAGAGTTTACATTCACCTTTATCTTGTAGTTTAAACCTGTAAAGTTACGTCCCGACACATCCGTATCCAGAGACAGATTGTGTGATACGTTAATATATTTCTCCGAGCAATCTTTCTATTCTTGTTTTCAGATAGGGAATAAGGCAATGCTTCCATATACCTGTTCTTTTAGCCGGCGTTCCAGTAAACGTTCTTGAGCTAGTTGTTCAAGAAATTTAATAATATTCAGTCATTATTAAACGTATCTTTGTATTGCCTGTGTACACCAAGTTTGTTGTTATTGGCGTCTACTTCACTACACATATCGTCTATTTCCTCTATTTTATTCTTTTATGCAACTTAAATAAAATTTCATTTTACCTGGCTGTCTTAACTTCTTCGCTTTTCTTCTGAAAACGTTTTAGCTCTGTCCTTACCTTGTTCTTTTGGCGTATTTAGTTACTGTTAAGTTTGGCAACCATTTCTTGTCTTTTCTTAGCCAATAGGTATCACGTATCGATAAAGTCCAAGCAAGTAAGAGCGCAGGGCTTTACGATAATGTTTTGTATGACGACATTAAGCAAAGGGCACAACATCTTTGTATCGACGTTTTTCCTTTACGTGTACATTTTCCATTCACGGATCTCGGAGTAGTGAGATTAATAAACAGAAGATAGTACCTCGTACATCCGTCACCACAGATCGCCACAAATCATTGTTGGCTTTACACAGAATTTACTTTGACAATTTCTCTGACAAATGTAACCTTTCATTCAAGTAACTATGGGATACTTTATTTCTTTTTCCATTGTATTTGTGATTCTTCAATTTGGATAATAGATTATGAAAATGATCTTCTGTCTATTATTAGTATAGATTCTGTTTTGTCTATAGCCGTTTGTGGATCGCGACTTTCGAGCCTGTTTCGTGCGCGGTTATGCATCACTTGCTGTAACTTCCAGTGTAACTCTTGTACAGACGATTGGGAACCATATGCAAAATCCACAACATCCGTGTCTTCTGGTAGGTTTCGTACGTTTCATTCCACTATATTGGTCCTACTTCTGACCAATGCTCCATGTTTCGTATTTTCGTCGAGTGTGTAATTGCTACTGTTGAATACCACTGTTCCTTAGCTAGGATATCTGGATTATTGCCTGATGCAGCGGACCAAGTGCATCACTCAACCCAGCCGAATTAAAAGCGTTCTTTATATCTATGGCAGCGAATGCACAAAAACACTATCTTCACCCTCGTTACGTTTTTTTCGTTTACTGGCTAAATATATGAGCAGTTTCATTGCGTCAGTTGTAGATTTTCGTTTCCGGGTATGAAAATATACAAACCACAGTCACATGCATACGCTCACACAATACTCACACGCACACGCACACACACGCACACACACACACACACATACACACACAAACACACATACATCTACACACACAACCTCTCTCACACACACACACACGCGCGCGCGCGCACGTATGAATGTTATTTTATAAACTTTAATAATATCCTGAAAATATCGAAGGGGAATATTAGGTGAAGTATTGGCAGACGTTGAGAGAAAAAAACTTAAAATAAAAATTTCATTTAAAACTATATTATAACAAAAAATAAACTGACATTCAGATAATTAAAAACAAAATTGGTAAGAATGTCCTTCTAGAGATAGACTGCAGGCTAAAGCCGTAGAGCGTTGCTACATGCAAGGTTAAACTGTGAAATAGCAATAAGAAATTGCGGTCTTTGTTAAATAAACTAACATCATGTCTTATCTTCAATATTTATCCTACTGAATGGTTTTTAAAGGTTTGTAATAAATGTGTTTAAATGAAGAAGTACCTTGTAGCCTATGTGTTATGTTTGCAGCGGTCGTCGTAAAGGGAACACATTATATAGGGCCGTTTGAGTCAAAGCTACACACGAAAGGCGTTGCCAATACTGTACCGTGCTTACTCAACCATTGTTACTCTAACCTCGACAAGGCCTATGTTGACTTAGGGCCTATATAGAAGCATCCACAAGCTTTGGGAATGGTACTTGACCCTTGGGTTACTAGTCACATATCTACCGCTACTATGTTATGTATGTTATTAAATTGTATAAAATTATTGTTTTTTTAAATTTATATATATATATTTATAGTATCTGAGAGGAAAAACATTTCTACAAAAAACTGCTTTAAATGTACAACTTGTTTTAAAACAGCTACACAAATGGTTGTCTGCGCTAAACCCATAATAATTTTATTTTTTGCATGATTAAAGAGATTATTATTAAATAGTTTATGGTTATCAGTTCTTGAATCTCTATTCGTCTGTGACAGCAAAGTAACAAATCTAAAAATCTTTGTTCTAACTAATACTGTAATCATTAAATAATTTTATTTTTAATTGTTCTATAAAAAAAATTAACAAAATTAATATTTATAGCTTTACTTCTGTAATTAAGAATTAAAAATATTTTATAATTCCTCAATAATAGTTGTAAATACATAAATTTCAAGTTCCGATTTCCTTAAGGAATCCTTCTCAGGAGTTAAAAATATTAAAAACATAATATTAAAAATAATATTTTACAAATTCACAAATTACAATAACAATAACACCACAGTTAATAAAATAAAATGATTGTGTAGCATGGAAGACCTTTATTATACGTATTGACTTGATGTTTTACAGTAAAATGTTGGATTTTTGTTTATTTAATTTAATCAATTTATTCTTTTATTATAAAAAAAAGTTCTGATATTCAATTCTTGATTATAATTGGTTACTTTTAGCAAAAATTTGTTTTAAAGCGGCAGAAGAAACAAACACAGCGAGAAATAATTCCGATCTTTTAAAAATATGGCCGAGATTGGTGTAATTGTACACTTTCAATTTTGCCCAGTGTTGTAATTGCAGGCTGTACGCCTGACCCATTAATTTAACCAGTTTATTCATAAATCCAATAAGACTGCCCATTGAAACCTTAAATTACGCAATAATATCCTTACAGACAGAAAGCGTTCACAAATAAAAACGAATAGAACAGGTTCTTAATAACTGCAGGTTGAATACCAATCTAACAAATCAAATCTAGTAGAAAAAGGGAAATCCTCAGAGTCCCTCATTTGTCTAGATTGTAATTTATCAGCTGATCGATAATGGCTTTTTGTGCTTGGGAAATCCGTGGCCGCAAGAGATATAAACTTTGTAACTCGGCTTAAACATATTATTTTATTCCAATAATTTTTTATTATTTAAAATTAAAATGTTTATTTTAAAACAATTCGTAAATAGACCGGAGAAAATAATAAAAATTGTTAAAAAAAACGTTTTCATTTCCTAATTACCAAAAAAACAATGACGTTCGTGGAATTGAGAGTGGTTTTAAACAGTAATAGGAGCTTTCGTCTTACAATTCTGGACAATAGTCCGTCCAGTACTTCTCTCTGAAGTGGATGAAGCCTTCAGAACAAGTCAAGTTGTACAAGTTCAAAACCTTCTGTGATGAAGGAAAACCTAACACAATACAAAAAAAGATAAAG
>JBAIZL010000001.1:125149430-125184430 GCA_036971475.1 Prosapia bicincta
GTAGCCTACTGTGTAGGTTGTATGTAAAATGCTTAAAATAATTCTATTTAGGGCACCTTAAATAAAATATCTACTACTGTATTTTGAAAATAAAGTTTTCAATATAGAGCGCATGATGTCTGGTAAATTTAACTTTTCATAAAAAGTTATTAATTAGGAAACCTAATAGTAGTTGTTAATGAACAGGAACAATAAAAGCGTAAATACAGTAAATACGTCCCATGGACTTGCAATTTGGGTCAAAAGGAGCAAATTGTAAATATAAAGTTGCTCTAATTTAATTAATTCGTTTACCAAAGTGTACTTCAAAGTTAGTTGCAGGCTCCATTAGCTCTTCGAGACTAAAGGCTTTTACTCAATTTAAATGTATCTACTTTGATCACAAAAGGGTTTAAAGATGTGTGAGAAGCTCTCAGTGAACACTAGATGCAACGAACCAGGCAATTCGCTTAACTGAAATGCCTACTAGAATTCCATACATCTGAACCTGGCCAATAAAGTAACAAAATTTCCTTATTGAAACAGAAAAACAACTCAAGTGATGGTTTTTTATATTTAACACATGTAATATTTTGGTTAAAAACTAAAATAAGTAAATTCAAAGTGCAATAAAGTAAAAAAGTGAAAACTCGAAAACGCAGGTTTTTGTCAAGAATATTTTTTATTGGGCAGGAATTTGTGATATATGAACAATTCATAACACTTTTTTGCCAATACTGCAACACTAGCTTTAAATTTTTTTCCCATTTAATCAAACACAAATCGACAATAGCTTAATTAACCATATAGGCTATAACATTTCATACAAATATTCTTTGAGATTAGCTTGTGAGGTTATGTTAAAACAAATAAAAAAACATACACAAAACGCACAAATTAATCATTTATTGACTCATACACGTTTCAATGACAAAGTCATCATCATCAGTGAGTGTTACTACTATAAACATTAACTTACAACTCAACAGTGAGTTATAAGTTAGAGTTTGTAGTAGTAACACTCACTGATGATGATGACTTTGTCATTGAAACGCGATGAGTTAATAAATGAATAATTTGTGAGTTTTGTGTATGTTTTTTATTTGTTATAACATTTTAGTTGTTTATTTTAGAAAAGTTGAATTCCATTGGGCTACTTAGCAGTTTAAATTCCATATTCCATTTTATTTTGTGACTTGTCTTTTCACAAAATGTGCAATTAAGGGTTTCTTTAATATAATATTCATTTCAATAAAATGATTTATCTGATAGATATGAGGTTTGCAGTGTTTACAAGGACTGGAAAATGTATAGGCTCATGCTCTATGTAAACTTTATCAAATTTTTAGTTAATAAATGATTCTTGTAAACAGACGTTTTTGGTGCCTGTTAAGAATATAAATAAGATTTATATTTCTGTATCAAATATGAAATGGTTTACTTACATTTTTACAGTTATCTAAACAGAGAGAATTGTGCAAATATTCTCTATACAACTTACCAATTCTCACATTCATATTGTTATTCCAGAATGACGTTCTTTTCTCAATAGTTCTAGGTGAGTCTAAAACCTAATCACGTTTTGAACACATTTTTCTTCACCACTCGTTTCATGATGGTAGTTTTCAAAAATCTTTTTAGTCTTAGGTGTGACATGTGTTGGATTATCAACAATGTAAATAATTTTGAAATAAACTAAAAACTATCTTGATTTTAAAATTATGAATGGAGTTTCTTGTACTAAAAGCAATTTTTTAGTAAACTGGTTTGTGATTGTATAATTGGCAATCTTTGATACGAGATCCCACTTGAAACAAATGGTGGTATATTTGAACAGAAATTGGTACGATTACTTCAACCTAACTCAGAGTATAAATTGTAATTTTCACTCAACACTTGACAGAAAACAAACCAAGATGGGTTTTGTTATGTGAAACCATTTTGGTACTAAAACACCCAGAATATACTCCAATAGAGGCACTTTTATTTTATTTGGGGAAACAATAGAGCCTTCTGTGTAAACTGACTCAATCACAGGTTTATCGTATTTATTTGATTTTGTTTATAATTTTCGTAACTTATAGAGTAGCTTGATATCTTCCTCTTCCTTGCCATTTCTTTTTAAATCACTTTTAGAGACGCCTGGATTTTGGGTTTTTAATAAGATATAAATACCTAAAAAATGATGGGCATTGAAAATGATTTTATAAAGGTATAATCAGCCCTTATGTTTACAAATATACATGTTGTCCATGAAGCAGCTACGATAATCCTCTCTAATTGGTATTTTAAATATTTAACCTTAAAAAAAAGAAAGAACTTTAAATCCTTAGAGGTAATCGAAAGCTTGCGTTACAAAGAATATTTTTTTTAGTATGAAGGAATAAAATCTATTTAAAACAGAAATATCTCATAAATTACTTTACTGAGAAAAACAAACTCTTAGAGTTTTATTCTCATCACAAGGACATAAATTTACCGATATCTAGGGAAGAGATTAAACATTGGCTACGTTCTAAACTATTGAGTGCCTAGTCAGCGGAGGATCGAAGGCAATTCGTAGTAATATAAGTAATACTTATAAAGTACTTGATTTCAAAGGAGAGGCAATGGAGTAGAATAAAGAAATAAACTCACTAACAAGTTGGCTAATAAATCCAGTACTTGAATACATTCCAGTTATAGTTTAATAGTCACCTAAGTAACACTTTATTGTGCTGAATAGTGATTGGCTTATACTCGCCAGATTGAATGATTGGTCGAAACGTTATCCCGGAAGTAATAGCGAGTTTAAACAATGAACATTATAGAAATAAAACCAATAATTATGCTAAAATTAACTGGTTCTATTTAACACAGCAATAACTCCATTGTATTTCGAACGCCGTTCCTTATTTTCTCATAAAACCGCCCTTTTTATTACGCCATTAAAGAAGCTTTATTAATAAGAAGATAACGGTTTTTTAAAAAAACATTTATTAAACATTCCTTAAAGTAATCTATATTATGACAGCATATTATAAAATATTAAAGCTATTGATGTCTTATATTCTTTATTATTTCTATATTAACGTTTCTCATTTCCTTTAGAATGTATAATATAGATCTTGGATACTTTGGAGCAAACATTGGTAAAGATTGTTTCTTCAAGGACATTGTTTCTCAAATTTTATAATCTTAAATAATTATATACAAAACTTTAACTATCGGTTAGCTCAGTTCTAATAGTTACATATTAAATGTACTCGTATTTTCTTTGTTCTTTCTTAGATCGTGTTTGATGTTCGTTTTGTGTTTTTATTTTACTGTGGGTTAGGCGTCGCCTTTAACCTGACCCGATGGCATTTTGTTGGAATGGAAAATTATTAGAACGTTCATCTACTTCCAAATCCTCTGCGATCACTTTGTATAAAAACAATCTTTGTCGTGACGTCATCATAAACCTGACACTAAACTTATAAATATTAGCTTTAGTTTCCCTACTTGAAAATTTGTTTCCCTTCACGGTATTTTTAAACAGCCTACTCCTCTATTTCTCTTATTAATCTGTTGTTGGACTCCTTCTCCCACATTCGCTGCCCTAGAAATCTTTATTCCTAAGCTTTGAACGTACATAATTTTTGTATAACTTTATTCTCTATACACAATACGTTTCTGAAATCACTGTTATTCAGTTTTTCTTTCTCTGTGGAAATTTTCATACAGTATTTTCGTGACGTGATGCATATTTGGTAAATCAACTTATGCAAATGGTTTTCGCGTCTGCCTACAAAGCGATTTCCACCTACTTAGATTTCAGTCTGTATCCTCTTTTCTCTTCTATTTTACCTTTTTTTTGTTATTTTGTCTATTATTGTGGTAAAGATGAAAGAGCTCAGTGTGTCTGCATGAATAATCCACTCGCTATTTGTCTGGTTTCTCGTCGAATTTTAAATTACTGTTTTTATCCTCGTCTGCAACTCCAACAGTTTCATTAAACCCTTTGAAGTGTCCCTGCTATTCAGTAACTGTACAACGCCTGTCGTATTAAATGTATATTTGAGGATAAATGAATTGATTAAATTCCAATTTACTGTATTTCAGTATTTCATTTTAATGAAATACTGACAGATATTACCTTTTTCCTTCTAATACTTTTTTAAAGTGTATACTACAGATCCTAAACTGTAGTAACAAAGTGTAAGAAATGATACATTTTATTGATACATTTTATAAACGTTATGTGTTATTAGGTTCTTAAAAATAATTGCTGACAGTAAGTTTAATTATTAACGTTGTATTCATTATTTTAAAACACAATAAACATATTTATTCCTAGATGATAAATTTAAATAAAAATAAACTACAAGTAGAGTAACGTTTATTTACGGTCAGATAGTTTATTTCATTGGAAAGACCAGATTTATATTTTGTAAACTCGACAGATAAATTCGGTTTTATATGATTGCCCTTCTTTGCAATGGGACGCCCAAAGATATCAATTGATTTGTTGAATTCTTGAGTTTTGTAGTCCATTACGTTCGGTGAAACTTATTAATCACTTAGACAATAGTTTATAACTATCCGAACTTTAAATTTTGTAAATTTGTTCAAACTTACTGAGACAGAACGTTTTCGATCGCTATGTGCCGATCTTCATCAGTGTCTTCTGCTTGGAGGTGTCTGGTCAAGCGGTGACGGTTTCATAGGTAACTCTACAGACAGGGAAAACAAATACATCACATCAACATACATAAACAAAACAAAATAGCCTGCAAATTTCAAAATATAGGATACAAAATAGCATATAAAAACTAATAACATGTTACAATACAAAATACAACACAACACCAACAACAAAGATTAACTATAAGCACCAGGCGTATACAAACTGAACTGCGACGAATGTAACAAATTCTACATTTAACAAACAGGTCGTAGCTTTAAACAAAGGGTCGAGGAACACAAACTCAACATTTTACAATCACATAAAAGAAACAGGACACAAATACACAGACATTTACCATAATCTAGAAATCCTACACATCAACAAAAAAGGACCACATCTCAAAACACACTAGAACAGTATGAAATTTACAGACACACAAAAACACAAAGTACAAACATATTAAACGAACAAACACAATACAAATCACACATACTCTTTGATACTATCGAAAACCTACCTTCAAAACCGCCACCGCTTGACCCAACATCTCCAAGCAGAAGACACTGATGAAGATCAGCACATAGCGATCGAAAACGTTCTGTCTCAGTAAGTTTTAACAAATTTACAAAATTTAAAGTTCGGATAGTCATAAACTATTGTTTAAGTGGTTAATATGATTTGTTGAGTTATCTGTTGGTTTTTGCTTCTAAAAACAAATTTAATTTTAATGAATAATTAAAGTCCCAGCCTAAAAACTATTTTACCAAAAGACTGTATTACAATGAAAATATTAGAAAGAACCTCAATACCACAAAAATAATCAAAAATAACAAATAAAACAAGTTACTAAAGATTAAACAGTTATGTACATTTCAACGACCATGTCATCATCATCAGTGGGCCTTATTACAAAATTATAAGCAAGCAAACAAGAAGTTACAAACTAGAGTGATGACTCTATCAAACATAAGTTGCCGCTATGCAGGTGCAGAGAACAGACAAAACAGAATAAAACGACAGCTATCGTTGGTAGGCATAGACTTACAGACAAAACCGATTGAAACATAAGTTGCCATTATGTAGGCGTAGAGATAAAGACAAAACAAAATAAACTGAAAGCTATCGTTAAGTAAGGCCTAGACATACAGACAAAACAGATTGAAACATAAGTTTCCGCTATGCAGGCGCAGCGATACAGACAAAACAAAATAAAACGAAAGCTATCATTAAGTAAGGCCTAGACATACAGACAAAACGAATTGAACTATAAGTTGCCATTATACAGGCATATATTTACAGACAAAACAGATTGAAATATAAATTGCCATTATGTAGGCGTAGAGATAAAGACAAAAGAAAATAAACTGAAAGCTATCGTTAAGTAAGGCCTAGACATACAGACAAAACAGATTGAAACATAAGTTTCCGCTATGCAGGCGCAGCGATACAGACAAAACAAAATAAAACGAAAGCTATCATTAAGTAAGGCCTAGACATACAGACAAAACAGATTGAACTATAAGTTGCCATTATGCAGGCATAGATTTACAGACAAAACAGATTGAAACATGATGACGTTATGTAGGCGTAAAGATACAAACAAAACAAAATGAACCAAAAGTTATCTTTATTAAACCCTAAACATAGAGGCAAAACAAAATGAACAATAAGTTGTATGAGATACAAACTTATTGTATAAGTCTTATATGAAAATAAACCAAAAGTTAACTTTATTGAGGCCTAAACATACAGATAAAACAGTTTGAACTAAAAGAAGTCCAGACAATAAACCCAGACAGGAATGGAGGAGAACCAGCTAATTGGGAACTAAAAATATGGACGTTTAGTTAACAGTAATTTAACAATAAGTTAATATATTTGGACATAAAAAAGAAATCATAGTGTTTCATTTTGCAGAAAATAAACACAAGAATGAAATGTGTGACCGACCTTCGCCTTGTTTCCTGAGTGATTAACATCAAGAAGAAGCACAATACACATGGTTCCACCGAGTGAGTATTATCTGGTAATACAAGGAATTTCACGCTTAGTTGAGCGTCATTAAGGCTGATTACGTAATGGCTCTCAGTAGCGTTGAGTGTTGAGCAGGTCGGGTACGCTAGCTTCTCTCCGGACTGGAATCTGTCTGTCATGTACATTGTCATTAAGTGTGGCCCCGTTTCAAACTGGATAATCACGCCTGAGAACAGCTGGAAGTGTGGCTTGTCCGTTAGAATATCTGGCTACAACCAAGACAATAGAAGTAATATTAGGGAAACAAACAGGAAAATATAATTTAAATAACAATCTTTAATGATAGCGCAGTTTATGTTTATAAATATTTTAGTCGGTTAATTTCTAAAACTACATTTTTGGACCCACTAGCCAATGACCGTTTAAATGGAGTGTTTTATGAAGTATCAACAAATTGGAGTAAATTTTAAATGTATAAGCTGTATATTTTGGAGTTATGAAACGCTTTTTTAACAAGAATTTATACAGTGAAGAGGTGTACACTCACAAAAGTTTGTTAAATAAAAACTCGGTTGATGCGTGAGTAAGAGAAACCTGATTTATTAAAAATTTGCCCACGTTTCGATGACTAAATTGTCGTCCTCATTCAGCCCTACACGTATAATAGGCAGAATTGACATCTGCCTTAATCTACCAAAATTAACATCTACTTTGTGTGGCACAAATTCACAACAAATTAATATAAAATAAAAAAAACCCATTACAATAATAAGTTATTAATATTAACAAAACAACTCAAATAACTTAAATAATCTAAAAAACTCACTCTAAAACGTGATAGTCCATGATAATAAAAACATAAACAATTAATTAAAATGTGTCAAAAAATTCCCAAACATATAACAGTAATATAACCTGTAAAAATAAATCATTACTAGACATCTGGTGCACCAACAACTAGAACCCTCAAGTTCCAACTGAAATGCTCCATATAAAGATGCAAAAAATCTATTAATGTTAAGGATAACACTAATAAATTGGTCATTATTTATAATCCTTTAATCATTAGCTTAAAAACTCTTGAGGATTCTAGTTGTTGGTGCACCAGATGTCTAGTAATGATTTATTTTTACAGGTTAGGGGCCTATATTACTGTTATGTGTTTGGGAATTTTTTTGACACATTTTAATTAATTGTTTATATTTTTTATTGTCATAGAGTATCACGTTTTATAGTGCGTTTTTAATTATTTAATTTATTTCTGTTGTTGTTTTGTTCATTTATTAGTATTAACAAATTATTGTAATGTTTTTGTTTTTATATAAATTTTGTTGTGTTATTTTATGACTTGTATGTTAATTCTGGCTATTATACTTATAGCCTGATTGAGGGCGACAATTTAGTCATCGAAACGTTGACAAATGTGTAATAAATCAGGTTTCATAGACTCACGCATCAACCGAGTTTTTATTTATATAAATTTATACCTTATTAAGAAATAATAAAATATTAAATGTATACAAATACTAGTAATTATTTATTTCAAAGACTTTTATATCTTTATATTGAAAAACAATAAATTGGTTTAGTATTTTATATTTCTTGACTACAATAAAATTATAAACCTTCACACTATGAGTGGACAAAAGTACATCGATTATTTTGAAATCTAGCTTGTATTTCTTGCTAGATTTACCATGTAAACCTTTAAAATAATAATGTAAATAATATGTAAATAATATGTAAACCTTTACTGGGTAATATTCAAAATAATATAAGCCAATAACCTGTGTATTGCTATATTAGATAATTTCTAGAAATATGAATATAATAATGAATATATAATAGGAATTTAGTTTTAAAATGGCTTGAAACTTGTATTATTTTTTTATGCTTCGCCTAAACTACTCATTGATAACTTAATAAATAAAAACCCACTAACAACAAAAATCTTTTGTTTGACTAAAAGGTTTAAACGATTTTTATATTGTGACGGGTTGGTTTCATTTATTGAGTTAAAATTAGACCAAAGTGCTCAAGAAATTACTAAATTCTTATTGATAATTTTAGATATACTTTGCTGAAATACAATTGTATTTAAAAACATGAAAATAAGTTTCTAGCTTAAGTATTTGTGGAGCAAACAACCAAAATGTTAAAATCCTTTATAGCCGTATACTCAGAATTATTTCATTTCAATTTATTCATTGTTTTCATTTTATTAGAATCATTGCTTATGATTTTGAAACGTTTCGTTTTATAAAAGGCAAGGGCAGATCTGATAGCACGGATGGATATAATCAAAGTGTTACGATAAACGCTTTTGTCTGTGCATTTGGTGGCGTTAATGGCCTTATTAATAATGATATAATGTCTGATATATATCCCATAGATTATTGTTTGAAAAGTTACTTGGATATTTGGTAGAGTTGAATGCTGGGGTGTTTCAAAAATAGTCATTGAGAACGCTGTAAATTGTCAAGAAAGATATGTTGACGACCTGAACATTCTGATGCTTTACAGAAGGGAAATGTCTGATAATTATCCCATAGAATATTGATTGAAAAGTTACTTAGGTATTGGGAGAGTTGAATGCCGAGGTGTTTCAAAGATAGTCTTCCTAAACATTTCAGGCAGTTTCCAACCGGTCGTTCCAAATCAGTTCAGTGTTTTCAAAGTGGTATGTGCAATAAATGTGAAAAAATATAACATAAAATCTACAATACTAGAATAGCCGAGTGTTTTGGGAGTAAATGCTTTTAAAGAATTTGGTTAATCGTACTTTTTATGAGATAGGCAAGCATTGAATAACAGTAAACTAACCTAACTTCACTTTGTTTTGTTTCCGACGCGGAAAGCACATTGAACCTATAGGGTTGTGGGAGTGATAAAACATTCCCTGGCTGGGATAGATGGAGTCACGGGTCACTTGCCCAACATGTTTTTATATTCAAATTCTTTGGTTGACAAATAGGGTTGTTAAAGATTAGGTGTAATATAGCTGCAGAAGGACTAATATCCCTTATATCTGATTTGGGAATAATCATCACAGATCAGGTGAGAAGAACCTCATTTCTTTCCAACTGTAATAAGAAAAACTGAAAAATGGTTGTCATGTGACAACATAAAAGAACAGATTACCGAGGAGTTTTATAGTATTGGCCAATAATATCATCCTTTACCGGCACCAAGTTGCTTCATATCTTAGTAAACCAACGCTTTTGTACACATTCATAAAGATGCCAATCATAGCTGCCGCTTAATCTCTTCACCTTGGACCAAACGTTTACAATTCGTGGCTGAAAGAGGTGACTATAATATATTTTAAGGGAACTGGCAATATCAAGAAGCTTTAATTGAAAAAAATAAATTTTGATAAATGCTATAAATAAATTCCTTGCTGTCAAGAAATATAAAATACATATTAGTATTATATATTATCTATCATACAACTTTCAGAATTCCTTGATATTAATTTTAAAAATAAATGTTAAATGTGTATTGGTAGTTTGAGGGGTTGTACAACGTAGAAATATAAATTAAGAGGATAAGCGTCCACCTAGGAATATAAACTAAATATTTTTGAAGTGAAAACTTTTATAGCCTACAAAACTCATTGGATGGACATAAACATACAATTTCCCGTCAGTATAAATTCCGTCAGATTAATGTCGTCAATATAGACTCTATCAGGTTACGATATTAATCACCTCAAAATGAAATAAGTTATATCATATGATTTCATATATCAGCTGATTTTGTGTTACACAATGTATGTGCGTAGAAGAACAGTTTTTACAATTAGGTTATGTTACACTATTTATTGAAGAGTATTAAGCATGAAGGTTATTATTAAATAGTTTTGATCGGTTATAAGTATATCAACTAATTTAAATTTTTTGATGAATCAAAACGCAACAATAGTAATTTTTAATCCAATTTTTGAATGAAAACTTTCTTAGGCGCATTCAATACTTTTAAAGAAGTGATTTCACTTGAATTTGTTTAAAAATATTGCACTCAGTAAACATCTAATTAAAGTTTTTTGTTTTAGATTATTTTATTATTAATTACATAATACTTGTTTATTATAAAATTGATGTTTATAATCTTATATTGTTTTGCATTAATTGAAAATTTTGTAAAACTATTAGTTCGGTTTTGTTATTTGTAGCTCAAATTTTGATTTTAAATGTAAACCATTTTTGTTACTGTTCTTGTTGTTTCTCATTATGCAAAATTAAATGTTTTTATCAAATCAAAATCTCTGAAGATGTCGCCGTAAAAGTTTTTATTTCTTCTGTGTGTGCTACAACGTATTACTTTTTAAAATTAAAACAAACACAAAAAATGGAACAACTAAATTACGAATCCTTTTTTAAATGAAAAATTGAACTACAGCGTTGATATAAATGCAGAATATTCCCATGGCTAAGTTATTCTTACAAATATCTACACGCCTTAACACTACAGCTATTAAAGTAATTGCAATTATTTCATGTAAATAAATAATAACAGCCCGGCAGAGAAAAGGCGAACAGCTCTATTGTGTACCCACTTTGCCGCGGTCAACAGCTCGCTATTATGCGGAACGAGATGCAGTGTATGGTTGTGGAATATTGAATCGAGTGTTTTAGATTTATTTATGACGTTGGAAGATGCACACATTGTTTTGTCCTAGTGTAATACGTGATTCATTGTCTGGCGCGTCGTCAAAACTGTGAAACTTTCAGAGCAGTGATTGGAAGCATCACAATTTAATGAATCTACCGCAACGTGTTTCATAGTCACGAAAAAAAGCCTATTGCATGTTAGATATTCCTTAGCAACAAACTTTGAATAATTATTGTTAATAATGTAAAACTGGTAATGTAGCGTAAAATATACTACTCACGCTAAAAACATTAACTAGTATAAATAGGCTGCAATACATTATTAGATTCTAAAAATGAAAAAAGCTATTCTAAATCTTAAACTTATAAATTTTATGATAGTAACTGTTGAAATAGTGAAACTGGAACTGTGAGTAAGTAGAACAAAACAGACGTTTTATAAAAATAATTTTGAATTACAACATTTATTCGTCATACTGTCTAGTATCTTAAAAAATACATTGAACATTAAAATGACATTTTCTGTTTGAGATTAACTGTTAATTATAACTGGGAATTGTAAATGAAAAACGTAGTTGATTTGCAAGTCAAGCATTGACCATACATTTTATTTCATTGGAGACGTTTCGGAAATCGGTTTTTTCTATCATCAGGTGTGATGTATCAGGAATTATTATTCCGATGAAATATTAATTATAAAAATTATATAATTAACCCGTCCTAGAAACATATTGGTTTAGTTGAGAATTCTTGTTAAAACTATAACATCCTTGTTTGTGAGATGGTAAGTCTACCTTACCAGTTGCTTTATCATATAGGCAAAAGAATGTAGTGTCATTTTTAAATGTAACTTTATGTGTTACAGAGCAAATAGCCAGACAAACGTTTATGCCTAGACACAGGGACACTAAGCTAGCTCTAGTTATCTATATATTTTTTACTAGCGTATATTCATATGGTTACCTTAGGAATATAATCAATTCATTTGATCCTTTCAACATATCTACTGTGATGTATGTTTTAGGAAGATGCAAATACTTCTTTATAACTCTAGTACAGAGAGATATACTTCAGGGAAGCTATCTGAAATTTATGAACAATGAACTGAGAGATGTTATTCTATGATATATATATATATATATATATATATATATATATATATATATATATATATAATAAAAATAGCAAGATTCTAAGGAGTCCCATTCAGGACAAACAAAGAAGAAATTAAAAGAAAAATATGAAGAACATCTAAACGCTTACATAACACCGAACATATACAAATCAAATTTGGCTGCTCATTGTAGAAATAATGGGCATAGATTTGCTAAAGTAGAAAATATGAAATTAATTAAAGAAACAAAGAATTAAAAATGAATATATATGAAACATTCGAAATTTAAAAACATAAAGTTAAAAACAAATTAATTATTGAACAAATACAAGTGAAATAAAAACACAAAACTATTTACAAGTTCATTGATGTCATGGCAAATTACATAGAAGTATAAATACCAATAAACAGATGGTTGATATTACATATGATTTAATTTTTGTAAAACATTGTAATATCATTGTTTTTCCTGAAGATGCTATTACATTTATTGGCGAAAAGCTTTGAAAAATATATAAATTAAAACAATTTTTGTATTAAAAATATTTGTATTCATATATATATATATATAATATATATATATATATATATATATATATATGATATATATACATATATGTATATATTTATATATATATATTTATATATATATATATATATATATATATATACATATATCAGCTGATATATGAAATCATATGATATAACTTAATTAATTTTGAGGTGACTCATATCGTAACCTGATAGAGTCTATATTGACGACATTAATCTGACGGAATTTTTACTGACGGGAAATTGTATGTTTATGTCCATCCAATACGTTTTGTAGGCTATAAAAGTTTTCACTTCAAAAATATTATATTATATTTTATATGTATATATAAAGAACATAAGTCAAAATACAAATACAAGAATTATAATTGAATTATGTATTGCATGTAATACAGCAGTAATTGAATTGTAAATTCAATTATAATTCTTGTATTTGTATTTTGACTTATGTTGTTTAATAATACACAAGAATACATATTGCGATATATATATATAAATATATATATATATATATATATATATATATATATATATATAATGTATTCAAATATTTATAAAAAAATTATATATATATATATATATATATATATATATATATATATATATGGACATAATTGATACATAGATAGATATTTATATTTATATATATTTAGTCCCAAAAATTATTTAAAAAATATTTTAATAAAAAAGAGTAACTTCACTCTTAACAAACACATACACTTAATTTTTCGTTTCTTTAACTCAAGATAATTTCATTAGTGTAAACAATCACTAAAATAAGCATTTTTTACAATGAGCTAGGCGACTTGTGTTGTCGAAACAAATATGTTATTAATTTAACAGATAAAGATAGCCATTACGTTCATTCTGCTATAAAATGCAAAGAATGAAAGCATAACTTCGTCTCACACTCTCTTTAACTTCAAAATCCAAGTACTAATGTA
Organism: Prosapia bicincta; assembly: GCA_036971475.1. Lineage (NCBI taxonomy): Eukaryota > Metazoa > Arthropoda > Insecta > Hemiptera > Cercopidae > Prosapia > Prosapia bicincta. Next base: position 125,163,255 of record JBAIZL010000001.1, read on the forward strand.
ATTACTGGCACAGAAAATCTTTTTAAGAATTAAATTGTTCGTGAAAAGTACTTTTAAACTAGTCACAAAATTTAAATATTTATTAACATTTTTCAGATTTTAAAGTAAAAAAAAGCTTTTCAACTAGTTAATAAAATTATCCGTTTTAAACAACACACTTGTGGGTGTCACTTCATTTTTTTAAATATAGTACAAAAAAAACTCTACTAAGTCACACAACGTCAACTGCTGACGAAAGTTAAAGTGGGGAGAAATACTTTGTGTACAATAAATATACAACGTTTAAAGTGTAAATCTTTATGAAACTACTCGACAATTTTAATCAGCTCTCGCTTTAAGCTTGTGAGCGTGGATGAAGATAATTTGACACATTGTGTTTCATATGACGGAGCAATATGCTAAGTAGCTTGTACAACTTCTAACCAGTCACTCGCGGTGTGGTTGTGTAGAACGTTCCTAAACTGCAAAACGCGAAGTAAATAGAAGATTTAACGCTTGTGTTAAAGAGGGTCGTACTGTAGTAACAATGGCTGAGGATAAATTGAAACGATGACTGTGAAGTTCAATATATATACAAAAATTGATATTTTAATAAAATTGGTTTTAGTTGAGCAACTAATGTTACACAATACAGGATATTAACTAAATATTATCTCATTTACAAAGTTCATAGATCAACACAGCGTTTATTTTGTAATTTTAATGTAGTTATACCCGGTAATGATGATGACGACATAGACATCGATACTTAAATATGGGTTTATTATATTTAGTCTTGTTAAATCGTTATTATTCTAGTAATGTCTTGTATTTTGAACTACATGTGAATTATGGGTGTATTATTGTTTTCATTATATATAATATTGTCACCCTGCTCTTTGAATTTTAGTTGCAGTAAAAATGTAAATTCTGTTTCTAGTTTGAAAAACGTAATAAATTTTGAAATAAAATTATTTGTTAATTATTATTGTATTATTGACAAATTATATATTATTTCATCATGTAATTTGTCAATCAAGTAGTAAAAACACGAGCGAATAAATAATACCAAAGAAGGCTTAAATTTACATTACAGTTAAAATATTTCCCACTGCCTCTATAATATAATTAACAATAAAACTAAATATTTGTAATGTTTTCCTTTTCAATTGTGTGATTGCTATCTAAATAATATATTTAAAATAAATTATAAATTTTATTAAAACATATAGGCACAAAAACTGAAGAAACACAGTATAATACTTGATAGGCAAACATTATCATGGACTTTACCTCTACAAAAATGTTTTTTTTTAATTGCTGAACATATTTTAATAAATTGGTACTAACTCATTTTTTAAATTTTAATGCTATACCTAATTTTCAAGATTTGCAAAGAAATTAGAATATATAGTGTTCCAGTTAATTAGAATGCAACGTTTACTATGAGGGAATCGTGTCATCCACAAATTTAATTTGTGTTAACCATAAATAAAATAGTTTTACAGTTATTGTTAAATAAAAACGTTTGACTTGCGAGTCAGGTACAACTATTTACTTACACAGGAAACGTTTCAATAAAGGATACATTATCGACCTCAGGCCTTATTCCTCCTCCACTCTATTAAAAAATAACGCCGTGACATAACCTTAGTATATTTATGGAAACAGAACATATACGCTATAATTAAGGCCTCAAGACGATAGCGTACTTGTTATTGTAACGTTGGCTGTGTAAATAAATAGTTTTACCTGACTCGAAGTCAGCCTCATTTATTTAACAATTCTCAGTTAGTCAGTTCTTCAGTCAGTTTACTGCAACGCTATGAAACGATTTCCAGAATCAGAAAGACTTCAACGATTTCCAGAACGCTATAACACGGAAAATCTTTGGGTTTAAGTAAATCTTTCCTGTTCACATACCGTAAAGAAATCTTTGCTCTCTCCGACCCGATGTTTGAAGTGCGGGTTGGGAAAGACGTAGAAACGATAAGAGAAGTGACTCTTCCTTAGTATACAGGGGATGTGAAAATTATTGATATTGTTGGAAAAGTTATTAATTCTACCTTGGCCACTGAGATGTTACTTTCATATAAGGATAGGGATGCGGAAGGTTATAGATAACCATAAAAGGTTATTACCTTCGCTTGGGCAAGCGTTGGGTGTAATCTTTGCACGAAACTGCAGCCTTATTTCGTCAAAGTTTGTCTCTTTTAACCTAGGCATAGAAAAATTCCTACCCTACCCACGTCGTTAGATATAGTTATAAATAGATAACATACAAAAAAAATAATACATTTTTTATAGTTTTTCAGAGTGAAAATTGTTTTTCACTCTGGTCGGATTGTTAAAGATGACCCTCGTTGCCAAGATCAGAAAGAACCGTATAATCGGCTCTTTGAAAGGTATTAGACTCTCGTAAAGATATGTAAGTTCATACCTTGCACCCATTGTGGTGTAATATTTTATTGTAAATAAATAAAACCAGGCTTGTCTTGTGGTAATTTCCTCTGAAGATGATTGCTTTGCAATCGAAATGTACATCAAGACATAATTAAAAGGTTTTTTGGCTTAAGAGGTTCTATTTATTTATAATATAGGTTTATGTATATAATTTATGTGCTTTATCTTATGTGAAAACAACAAATTTGTTCAGTAAATCCTAATTTATATTTATAATTTTTTAAAGTACACGTAAATAATTGAACATTTTTGAAACATTTAAAATATCATTTTATGTTCAAGTTTTATTACAATAAAAATTTTGGAAACAACACGAACACCACAAAAATAATCAAAAATACTGATAACAAAAGTTGCACAAGATTGAAGCTTATTAAATTTAAGGGTTTAATCTTAGTCAACTTGTATTGTCAGTTATTTTTTTATTATTCTTTGTGAAACTGGGGTTATTTCCAATATTTTGACATTGATACATTGTACCACTATGTTTTTGATATTGTATTTTAAATTTTATGTATAAGTCTACAGGTTTTTTTTGCTTATATTTTAGGCTAAAAGTGTAAATTAAAGAATACAAATCATTGAAAATGTATTTAATTTTAAAAAGGTTAAAATTACAAAGTCTCCATATTTGTTTTTTAAAAATTAAAATAGTTATTGTACATAATAAACATAGTAAATAATATTGGCAACACCAAAGTCAATAATAATTGATTGATATGACAATAAAAAATACCTAAAGCATATGTCCTTTTTCCCAGCAATGGATTTATACGGCTTATTTATATACATACATAAGTGATAATACTTAATGACAGAACACAGCATTGAACAATTGTTTGTTGTTTTTTTTTTAATCTGAAGGGCTAAAAAAACTTCTGTGTAAGGCGGTAATGCAAACATCGCGTGTGCATCACTAAATTCCAGCACAGCTTTGTTAGAATTTCAAATGCGTTTTCCGTACAATTACCAACTAGCGGAATAAATTGCTCTATCTTCTAGAACGGCCTAGCTCGCCTCGGAATATCGGATACAATTATCTCATCACAAAGCTGTTTCCTATCTCGGATCCTTAAACCTGGCAACGTTGCTATTCAGTGAGAAAGACGATTCCGGATTGATTTATACGATTTTATGTAGTCATTAGCATTAGGCCTACAAATACACTAACTATAATATTTTTTTTTTTTTTTTAACTTGGGAGCGGGTTTGAATTGCCCGAAGCACTGCTACCTTAAGGTATATTGTACTTACCTCCCTGATCTAGTCAAATAACCCCTTCCCTCTTACCAGGTTTAGGAGTTTCCTGACTAGAGTTTTACCTTCAGCATCCACCAAAGCCGTTCCATCACCAAAGAGGTTGAAGCGCCTCTCAGCAAGTACTCCACATCTGTAAATAATGTGTGTGGCAGTCTCCTGTTCCTGCCCGCACAATCTGCACACTGGTTCATCCTTATAGATACCCATTTTATGCAAATGTTTCCTTAGTCCACAGTGTCCCGTGAGTAGTCCTGTGGCTATCCTTAATTCCTGCCTAGACAGATAGATGAGACTCTTCTGCAGCCCCAAGGAAGGTCTCCTAAGGGTTAGCTTACTGTGTCTCATCCCTTCGGCCCTGATCCAGTGCTCACAGTGTCTTTCAGCCATCCACCTTCGCACTGTCATCCTGACCATGGATTTGGAAATACCCACCGCAGGTTCCGGTCCAATCAGGGGAGTCGAGGACCCCTCCCTGGCCAGCGCATCTGCGGCTTCATTTCCAAGTATTCCCCTATGCCCTGGCACCCAACCAATCTTGACTTGATTGTGCCTTGCCAGAGCTTGTAGGTTAATTAGGCACTCCCTGACTATGGCCGAGGTGACCACGTGTCCGTTTAGTGCCTTAACTGCTGCCTGACTGTCGGAGAAAATAGCAATCCGGGCCCCATGTGTTTCCCTTCTCGCTATCTTTCCCAGACAGGCATTTATAGCATATACTTCGGCCTGAAAGACAGAGGTATGCCTCCCCAAGGAAAAAACTAGTTCTACCCTTGGGTTTTTACAATACACCCCCGCTCCAGTGCCGAAGTCCATCTTGGAGCCATCTGTGTACCAGATCTGAGCTCCCGATGTTAATGTCCCTGACCATTCCATCACAGTTTGGTGGACCTGGTCAGGTGCAAACATTCGAGTAATGTGGTCGCTGCCCATTTCCAAGACGGGTTCTTTGACCACGCACTCGATACTCATATGTCCCGAGACATCTGGGAGGTTAGCCCAGTTGCTCGAGTTGCGCAATCTCCATGCCGCTAGCCTCGCCTCTCCCCTAAGGACAAGCTCAAGGGGAGGGAGGTTAAGCATTACTTCCATTGCTGCACCTGGTGTAGTTGACATCGCTCCCAGTGTGCACAGACAGGCCAATCTCTGGATAGAGCTCAGTTTAGCTCTTGTCTGTGCCTGGTTGGCCTTTGTCCACCACACCAGAGCTCCATAGGTAATCATAGGTCTTATCACCCTCAGATACATCCAGTGCATCATTGATGGCTTCAGTCCCCATTTCTTACCCACCATTCTTCTCACAGTCATCAGTGCCCTTTTGGCCCTGTTAACTGTCCTCTCAAGATGTGGATTCCAGGTGAGTTTCCTGTCCAGAGTAACTCCCAGGTACTTCACCTCCCCCACAAACTCAAGGTATTCACCAAACAAGCGGGGCATCCTGGTCGTCAGATCTTTTCGCTGTCTGGTGAAGTTAATGAGAGCAGTCTTTTTTGGATTTACCCTAAGGTTCTCCTTTTTACACCACTCTTCAATCAGTCGTAGAGGATTTCTGATTACCTCAAGGACTGTATCAGGGAATCTGCCCAGGATCAGGACAACTATGTCGTCCGCATATCCTAGACAGAAGTACCCCTGTTCATTCAGGAGTTCAATAAGGTTGTCAACCACTAGGCACCACAACAGAGGAGAGAGAACCCCCCCCCCCTGTGCACAGCCCAGACTTGTCTCCGCCCTTCTGACCTCCCCTGCCACCTCTACAGAAATGCTTCTGTTTGTTAACATGGAACTTATCCAACCACAAGTGGTCGCATCCACTCCATGACGTCTTGCACCACTTACCATCGTCTCCACTGAGGGGTTATTGAAAGCCCCTTCAATGTCGAGGAAGGCACCTATGGCACAACCTTTCTTAGCGATCATTTGCTCAATCCTACCAACCACTTGATGGAGAGCTCCCTCGCAAGATTTCCCCGGTTGGTAAGCATACTGGTTCCAATGCAGTGGTTTGATAGCCAAAGCACCCCCCCCCCTAATATGCCTATCAACCAGTTTTTCAAGTCCCTTGAGAACAAAGGACATGAGTGTGATAGGTCTGTATCCTTTCCCTTCCGATTGGTTACCGGTGGGCTTAGGTATAAAGACCACCTTACTAGATTTCCAGGCTGCCGGCACATGCCCTAGAGCAATGCTTAGCCTGTATAATTTAGTAAGTACCAGCACCAGCATATCCATTCCCTGCTGCAGCAGCACAGGATAGATCCCATCTGGACCTGGAGATTTGTAGGGTTTAAAAGTGCCAAAAGCCCATCTTACCCTTTGTGGAGTTACTATCCTCCTTGCCACTTCCCAGTCCTCCCTCTTACCACGTCTTGTGGAGAGTTTGGTAACCGGTTCAGTGTCTGCTCCCCCAAGTTTCCTCAGGGTACTGGAAGGGAAATGTGTCCTGATTAATTCTTCCACAGTTTCCCCTGCCGTTTTTGTTATATTTCCCAGTGGGGTTCTTAGCATCCCCACCGGGTTAACTGGGTCCTTAGAGAGCACTTTATACAGTCGTGCCCCTTCCCGAGTTTTGTCAATCTCATGACAAAACTCCTTCCAGGACTTCCTGCGCGCTTCTCTAATTGCCCTGTTGTATTCGGTTAGTGTTTTCCTATACAGGTCCCACTCCCCGTTCTTTTTTGCTCTATTAAAGAGTCTCCTGGTGGTCTTCCGAAGTTTGGCTAGCTTCTTGTTCCACCATGACGGATCCCCTACTTTCCTCCCCTCACTGAGAGGGCAGTTATCGGTAAAGGATTCTATTATAGCCTCGCCAACCAATGTGGCAGAGTCTTCTAGCTCTCTCCTCCCACCATACTCCAATCCAGCCTCCTCAATCCGAACACCCAGGTCCCTCCTGTAGGAGTCCCAGTCTGTTCTTCTTGGATCCCTGGTTGGGCGAAGCATGGCTGGATTTAGAGAGATATCATACCTAATATGTCTGTGATCAGAAGAAGATGGTTCATCCGACACATGCCAATTTAGTACATACCTAGCCATCTGGTTCGATGCCACCGTAATGTCCAGGACCTCCTGTCTGGCCCTAGTGACAAACGTCGGCTCTTCCCCCTGATTTAGGACTAGTAGATTCTTAGAGCTAAGATAAGCTAAAAGTTCCTCACCTCTAGTGTTTGTACCTGTACTACCCCACGAAGTGTGATGGGAGTTAGCATCCATCCCCACCAGCAGCTCCTCATCCACAGCCTCGCAGTGCTCGACCAGGCTCCTCAGCTCTTGTGTTGGCAGAGCCCCCGCGCAGTCAAAGGGGAGATATGCCGTGGCCAGGTTCAGCCTCTTCATCCCCCCCTCTGCCCGCAGCTCCACCGTCACTGCTAACAAATCCCTGCAACAGAAGTTCGTTAGTACAAAAGCACACAACCCCCTCCTAACCAGGATACACGTCCTGGGAACACCGGAGTCCTTATCATACAACAACTTACCTCCAGATGTCGCCAGCCCGCATATTTTTCCTCCAGAAATCCATGGTTCCTGGATGAGCACCAAGTCCACCTCTCCCCTGTCCAGCATCCTACACACGACAGCACTCGCCGCCCTGCTATGCTGTAGGTTCACTTGGAGGATCTTGATCATTGTTCTGCTTAATTTGCAGTCGCCTGGGTCCGCAGAGCAGCCCCAGGACTAGACATCGTGCTCAACTCTACAGCCACTTCACCGGTTTCTGCAGTCGGCAGCTTGACAGCCGCCCCCGCACCCCCAGTGATGGTTGCCGTTGACACATCTGCTACAGACTCACGGTTTGCCGTCTCATTGGCTCCCACTGTCTGTGCAGTCTCGAAATTAATTCTTATACTTACTTGGTCCATTAAAGTCCCACGAGTATGGGGGAAATAACAGTCGACCAGAGCAGAGCCCCCACTGCCCTGGCAAGACAACATAAAATGAGGTTTTGTCTGGTTCCTCAAGGGGATCGTTTGGAACTGCATTTTATACCCTGCAGCCATTCATCCTTCGGCACGATGCCTTCCACCTTGGATTGGGTATTCAGTCACTGACCTTGAAGCACACCCCAAGTTCAGGACATTATTAACTGCTCAGATGAACAGCCTGCTTTACTCTCTTTTTTACAACTGTGTCGTTTGGGCAGTTTCCCGCCCCTACTTCACTGTCGCATTGCCCTTGGTTCACCCGGGAGGTGAGAGTAGCATTGTGAGGACTTAATTCCCAACTACCCCAGTCTCCCCGGTCAGAGCACTCGGTTATTTCTACCAAGCCCAACCGGTTGACTGACGAGGAGGGATAATTCCTCACCTTTGAACCATAGCCTTGGTCCAGGCCTGCATATTCAGAAACCTTCCGGAATCCTTATTCACAGGTAACCTACATTTCTGTAGGCCGTCCCACTATCCGCCACCTGTGGACCCGCCCGGTTGCTCAGGCCAGCTTGCCGGGACAAATACACTAACTATAATATATATAATATAAAGATAAGTACGGCATTGCATAAGGAATACTATTGTAATGTTAGAACTGTTCTGTTCAAGGTTGTAACTGTTGAATTTATTTTTAAAAATGTAGTATTTGCATAATGTTATTCTATTACCAAATTTTAAAATTTTGAACTTTTTACACTTTTCTTCTGAACCTTTCCATATTGTTACGTATTTAAAATATGTAATATAGACTCATTTCTTTTATTTTAAACCCGCCGCGAAAGCCAGGCAAAGCTCACCTGTGATAAGGTTTTTTCTGCAGTTTGAACGGCAGAGCAAGTTAGAACTTTCCGGAGCGTAGTTCGATACACCACTGCGTTCTATTATATTTTTATACTTATTCAATCTCCGTACCTTAGGTACTAGTGTAAGTAATGCAACTATTTATTTAATTTTAAACTGAATGTGACCAGTGCGTGGAATAGGAACAAGTTGTCTGGCCAGAAATCGCTTATCTGATACGCGAGTGCGATAAATGTGTGTATTCCATGGTGCACGTAAGTACAGAATATTAATTTATATAATTATAATAATTATTGGTCCTCGGATAGTGTTATTACCAAACAAATTTGGTCCTCCGGGCCGGATCTTAAGCCTTAAGAACTATATATTTAAAAAAAATACAATTCATTATATGTGTTCATTTCTACAATTTCTACAAGTTTTTTTAAACTTTGTTTGTGCATGCAAACACTGGAAAACTAGTTTCATGTCGCAGTATATGAAACAGCTATGTACTTTGGCGTGCATTAATATGTGGTTTTAAATTAATTGTAAAATTTTATGAAAAGTGATTTCAGTTGTTAATAGAAGGTTATCTCATTGAGCCTATGTCGATTTGTTGTTTACTTAGGCTTATTTATTTCTCCGTTAAACATATACGCTCATAGGCCTAACCTCTTTAAAACATTTTGTAATTTAAAAATTAAAGCAGTTATCTCATCTTCTACTATAAAACCATCATTTAATCATGGCAAACTCTTTGGCAGTTATTAAATCAAAGAAAGACAATGTATTTAATCAAATTCAAGAGATTTTTGTTCTAATAAAAAAAACATCTGATAAGTCAATCCTGCAAAAATTGTTGGTGCGCGCTACATCTATAAATAGGCTTCGTGAAGAATTTTCTGATATTTTAGACATTTATCATGAACTAGAAATACAGGCTAACCCGAATTTTCAACCCAACTACGCTCCTCTTAACAGCATCAACGAGTTAGTCGATTATATTAATTCTACCGTATATTCGATAGAAAGTAAGATGTCATCAACAAGGCCTAAATGTGAAATAGTTACTCCTCAGTTACATATACGACTGCCTAAGCTTGAACTCAAGCATTTCGATGGTGAACTTCTCGATTGGATGCCATTCATTAATATATTTAACACTAGCATTCATGAAAATGCATCGTTACCTGCAGTTTCTAAGCTTCAATATTTATTGAGCGTTATCTCAGGAGAACCGCTAAATTTAATTAAATCTCTCCCTATATCTGACGCTAAGTGGCCTATGACTTATTAAAAGAAAGATATCACTCGCCGATGCGGTTAGTTACTTTACACCTCAATCAAATTTTAGATTTGCCCTCTGTAAACAACACGCCTAAACAAATTTGTACTCAGAAAATATACAAGCTCTTAAAGGTCTTGACATCGATGTCACTAGTAAAAATCCTTTGTTATCTGCTATGCTTTTACGAAAAATGGATTGTGAACTTAGGAACCGTTTTGAAAACTTCCGTTCATCAAATGTTACTGAAGAGAGAGTTGACTCCACCACAATACCTGATGCAGAGGAAATTATTAAGTTTTTAAATAAAGAATGTAATGAAGTTGAAGATGCCAATCTTCATTTTCCTTTCACCTCGAAACCCTCCTCGTCTGGTTCACGCACCCCCTCTGGTTCGCAAAATAAATACTTTAAACAAAAGATATCACTGATGGCCTACAATTATGGAGAATGCTCCTCCATTAAAGTTAAATCTCATCCATGCTTTATATGCAATGAAATTGACCATAAGGTATATTCCTGTCCGGACTTCAAAAGTAAGGACGCCAAATCCCGTCTCAAAATTGTAAAGGAAAAGGGGCGTTGTACCTCATGCTTACGTACTCACCATCTTAACGACTGTAGGTCAAAGTATAGTTGCTACAAATGCCACAAAAATCATCATACATTATTACATTTTGAAAATTACTCTGCAACAGACCACACCTCAAACTTCGCGTCAAGACTCTCCGACACTTCAATAGGAAATAACCCCTTCTCCAATCACTATGACCTGTCAAGAAAAGCAGAATACGTCTCAAACCTCTAATACTGTTCTCTTAGGCACTCTTCTTGTTATGCTTAGCTCGTCTAACGGTATTACTCATGTATTCCGTGCTCTTGTTGACTCTGGCAGTCAATCTTGTTTTCTCACCGAGCGTGCTGCTCAATTATTGTGTGCTCCTCGTACTAAGACCACTCATAGTGTGGTAGGATTGTCTCAGATACCCTTACGCTCAAAAGGTCTCACCTCAGTTGCTGCTGAAGCTCTTGGGGTCAAGGTTATTTCAATTAATGAAAGATTTTTAATATTGGAAAAAATATGTATTATTCTACCAAGCACACAAGTAGACTCTGAAGTTCTTTCCAAAGTTCGTCCTAATGTTTTGGCAGACCCTACGTTTCACTTGCCAGGAGGCATAGACGTTCTTCTTGATGGTGCTTTATTTCCACTCATACTTACTCAAGAAGCTTATAACCTCGGACCTGGTTTACCCAGGCTAATAGGCACACACTTTGGTTTTTTATTAATGGATAACGCACCATGTCTATCTGGCAGTGACCTTCATAGTAACTCCAGCTCTCAATTATCAACTACACTTCTAGTTGTCAACGACATTGACCTTTACTACTCACTACAAAGGTTTTGGCAACAGGAAGAACCCCCTGCTGTGTCTAAGCTTTCTCAAGAAAATACATTATGAGAAGAACACTTTCTCACCACTCATACTCGGGACCAATTTGGCCGATATTGCGTCCGACTACCATTCAAGACTGAACATCCTCCTCTGGGTCAATCTCGTTTAAATGCAGAAAAAAGACTGCACTCTCTAGAGAAGAAATTTAGTGCTCAACCTCAATTTAAATCCCTATATACTGGTTTTATGGCTGACTACTTAGCCTCTGGTCACATGAAATACGCTCATAATACTGATCTAACTGTACCTCATTACTTCCTTCCTCACCATGGTGTTTTAAAGGAGTCTATCAGCACAACTCGTTTACATACTGTATTTGATGCTAGTTCTGAAACCTCTAATGGTATTTCTCTTAATAATATTTTATTAAGAGGCAAAAAGATGCAAACGAACATTTGCGATTTGTTACTAAATTTTGAGATTCATAACGTTGTTTTTTCTTGTGACATTCGTCAAATGTATAGACAGGTAAAAATGCACCCTGATGACCAGTGCTATCAGATGATCTTATTTCGTGAAAGTCCAGATCAGCCCTCTTTAATCTACGAGCTCACGACAGTGACTTACGGAGTGAATTGTTCACCGTATCTTCCCATTAGAACCTTACATCAGCTCGCTGCAGACGAAGGTGACTCTTATCATGAAGCTGCAAATATTCTACGCACTCAGACGTTCGTAGATGACATCATCTCTGGAGCTGACTCTGAAGAAAAGGCTTTTAGCCTCCGTAAGCAACTCATCTCGCTCCTGGCTCGCGGAGGCTTTGAACTACGCAAATGGACATCTAACTCCAGTCAACTGCTGCAAGATCTTCCTGATGCTCATTTAGAGACTCCTGTATTCCTTCAAGGCAGTAAACAACCACTTTTCACTATATTAGGCCTTCACTGGTCACCCTCTACCGATACGTTTACCTATAATTTGAATTTTCCTCACAATTCCAGGACTAAACGTCAAATTCTCGGTATCATTGCCCAGATTTACGACCCTTGTGGCTTTTTCTCACCCATTGTTATGTGGGCCAAGCGTTTTATGCAACTACTCTGGATCAAAGAATTGAACTGGGATGAACCACTTCCATCTGAACAATTGAAATTATGGCAAACCTTTACAGACTCGGCTAATACTCTACGAGAAATTGAAACTCCTCGTGCATTACGAATAACACACTCGAGAAACTTTGAGTTACACGGTTTCTCAGATGCTTCTGAGAACGGTTATGCCGCCGTCGTTTACTTGAGATGCCAATTTAGCGACAACTCTGTGTTAATGTGGCAAGTAATATCGAAGACTGGGGTAGCCCCTCTGAAAAGGCTCACTGTACCTCGATTAGAGCTAAGTGCTGCTCATTTACTCGCCCAACTAGTGGGATATGTTATCTCTCTTTTTGAAAACAGGGTGGAATTTTCTTCTGTTTTTCAATGGTGTGATTCGACAGTAACACTGACATGGTTACAAACACCTCCTCATCAATTGAAGACTTTTGTCGCCAACCGGGTAGCCCAGATACAAGAATTAGTGCCTTCTCATTACTGGAGACACGTAGCGAGTGAAGATAATCCTGCCGATAGCGCGTCTTGTGGGTTACTTCCTAAAGATTTACCACAGCACTCATTATGGTGGTACGGCCCCTTTTGGATACAAAAATCTAATGATAACTGGCCTGTATCTCGTTTTATGCCTGCAAAACTTACTAACACAGGAGAAGAGAAACCCATTTCACCTATATCTCTCATATCAACTGCTCCTCATGAATAGGAGCTCCTCACTCAGTTTTCTCACTTTAGCCGACTCCAGCGTGTGATGGCTTATATTTTGCGATTTACTCATAACGCTCGTCATTCAAGAAAACTCGCTGGTCCTCTCAACACTCTGAAAATTAGAGCGTCAAGACTTGCAATTTTCAAGATGGTTCATGAATCAGCGTTCAGAGACTACATCGTTGCCATGAAGAAGGGTCCAACTACACCTGCCTCGTCACAACTCAGCAGACTCTCTCCTTTTCTCGACAAGGATAATATCCTACGAGTGGGAGGACGTCTCAATGCTTTAAAATTTCCTACGGATGTGCAACATCCTGTGATTTTGCTTAAACGACACCATGTCGTCAACCTTCTTATTGATTTATCATCGAAAATACTTACACTCGAGCGCTCAATTGACTCAATCACTTCTTGCACACGATGTGTGGATACTCTCGGCCCGAAGTGTAATACGCTCTCGCATTTTTCAATGTGTTGTATGTTTTCGACACAAGCCTCACAATAAACCTCCGCTCATGGGTGATTTACCAAAAGCAAAATCCTTACCAAAAGGAGTTATCCTTCTCGTCCGTTTCTCAACACCGGAATTGACTACGGAGGTCCTTTTAACATCAAAATGCACAATTTGCGCTCGATTCGCTTGACCAAAGCATATATTTGTATCTTTGTTTGCCTTGTGGCAAAGGCTGTACACATTGAAGTAGTATCGGACCTGTCTACAGATGGGTTTATTGCCGCTCTCACATGATTTGTGGTTAGACGTGGTCTTTGCACAAATATTTATTTTGACTGTAGAACGAATTTCGTTGGAGCGAATAATGCTTTACAAAATCTCATCATCTCTTCAGGCCGAACCCCTCTTGCTGAATTCTCATCACAACACAATATCAACTTTCATTTCAACCCGCCTGCAGCTCCTCATCAAGGTGGTCTTTGGGAAGCAGCAATCAAGAGTGCAAAACATCAACTCCGATGTGTCATCGGTGAACATATTTTAACTCTATGTGAATTTTCCACTCTCACAACTCAAGTAGAGGCTATATTGAATTCGAGACCTCTCACACATCTGTCAAACGACGCCTCAGACCTCAATGCACTCACCCTGGGTCACCCCTTAATAGGCTCTTCACTGGTTTCAGTTCCAGAAGAGGATCTTTTCAACGTTCCTACCAACCGACTCCAGCACTGACAGCTAATCAAGGCCTTTTTTCACCAGCGTATTTGGAAGAGATGGCATCTAGAATATATTCATACTCTTCAGCAACGGGGGAAGTGGAACGTGCCAGCTGTCAACCTGCGCGTCGGGGACCTCGTGTTAGTGCATCAACCTGCACCACCTCTCGCATGGCCTCTGGCTAGGATAAGTAGTGTTTCCCCAGGAAAAGTTGGTGTAGTAAGAGTGGTTCATTTGAAGACAAAGCAGGGAACCTTGACAAGACCTGCACACAAGGTTTTCCTTCTACCTCTACGCTCATAATGAACTTGCGCCATAGTGCGCTCAATTTTTGTAAAAGAGATATTTTTATTTTTCTTTATGAAATTTTTATTTTTATAAACTCACAAGATATTATATTTGTGTTAGTTCTCTTTGAATCCTAGAGGGATTCAAGGCCCCCGGTATGTTAAGTATTTAAAATATGTAATATAGACTCATTTCTTTTATTTTAAACCCGCCGCCAAAGCCAGGCAAAGCTCACCTGGGATAAGATTTTTTCTGCAGTTTGAGGGCAAAGCAAGTGAGACCTTTCCGGAGTGTAGTTCGATACACCACTGCGTTCTATTATATTTTTATACTTATTCAATCTCCGTACCTTAGGTACTAGTGTAAGTTAATGCAACTATTTATTTAATTTTAAACTGAATGTGACCAGTGCGGGGAATAGGAACACGTTTTCTGGCCAGAAATCGCTTATCTGATACGCGAGTGCGATTAATGTGTGTATTCCATGGTGCACGTAAGTACAGAATATTAGTTTATATAATTATAATAATTATTGGTCCTCCGATAGTGTTATTACCAAACACATATCCTATACATATCCTTTTCCGTTCAAGGACACGATATCAGGTGCTCAGAAAGGGTAAGAGTTTAATGCAGAATATGATGATTTAATGTTAACCAACGCCACATAGATTAAGGTTGTTGAATATACTATTTCTTGTCCTCATCCTATATTTCTCTAGCTCTTCAAATTCAAAACAGCTGTAGAAATATTATTTATTAAAGATAAAAAAAGACAAATAATTTTTATACTCTCGAGTTATAATTTAAACCTATTATTTCAAACATATAAGGTTTGCTCCGTTATAATGAACACAACTGTGGGAAACAGGAGACTTTATGTAGATTGGTGTGACATTGGTAAATATTTAGAGCAAAATATGACTAAAGCTACAAAAATTTAATAAAAATGTTATATATATATATATATATATATATATATATATATATATATATATATATATATATATAGGCCTATATTAAATATGGTGATATGTTTTCTTGTAATTTTAATAAATTAAAAATATTTCAAAAACAAGAATACTTTTAATGAATATATCTATTCAAAGCTTTTCGCCGATAAAATAGTATCAGCATCTTCAGGAAAATAATTATCTAATAAAATACTTTTACAAAATTAAATCATATGTACTACAAAGAATCATATGTTTATAAGTATTGCACTTTATGTAAATTTTTCTATAACATCAATGACTTTATAAATAGTTTGGTGCCTTGATCTCACTTGAATTTGTTCATCAATTAATTTGTCTTTAACTTTATGCTTATAAATTTCCAATGGTTCAAATATATTCATTTTAATCCTTTATTTAATTCTTTTATTAATTTCATATTTTCTATTTCCGGAAACTCATGTCCATTATTAATGCAATGCGTAGCTAAATTGGATTTGTATATGTTTGGTTTGATATAAGCGTTTAAATGTTCTTTGTATCTTTCTTTTAATTTCTTTTTTGTTTGTCCTACATATAATTTATTACAAGTTTGACATTTTATATGATATACTCCATTTCTTTCTTACATATTATTTTAATTTTTGTTATTGTTTATTAAATTTTTAATTTTATTATCGGTTTTATATGTAATTTGCAAATTTGTTTCTTTAAATAATCTTGTAATTTTATTTATTTCGTTACCAGTGAATGTAAAAGTTGTCAAAATATTTTCTCTCTTATTAGGTACAAAATTATTTTCGAGTTTCTGTTTTCTTATTATATTATTATTTAATTTATCTATAGTTTTTCTTTTATATCCATTTTCTAAATCAATTTGATATATTATATTTTTCTCTTTTATTTGATCATTTAAGTTCATTGGTATTTTGTGCATTCTATGTAGTAAATTATAAAGCGCTGCCATTATTTGGTTGTGTGGATGATTTGAATAATTAGGTATTATTTGATTTGTCTTGCGTTGGTTTTCTATATATATTATATTCAAATGATTCTTTATTTCTAGTAATTGTAATATCTAGAAATATATATATATATATATATATATATATATATATATATATATATATATAGGTTAATGGCAGATCACAACAATTAATTCATGCTTTCTTTCACACTCAACGTTTTGAATTTCATACCAAAATTCCTTTTTCGAAATTCTTAAAAAAAATCAACAATACAAATCTCTTAATAAATATTCTCATTTACAAGTTAACCACATTTTCGATAAAAGTTTAACTTGTAAATGTGAATATTAATTAAGGGCTTTGTATTGTTGATTTTTATTATGTTTTATGTAACGTTATGATTTTTATAAATTGTAAACTATGTTGGTTATTGATTTAATAAAAACGAGCTCTTGAAAAGGAATTTCGGAAACAATTTTGAAACGTTGAGTGTTAGAAAGCATGAATTAATTGTCTGTGATCTGTCCTTAGCCTATATATATATATATATATATATATATATATATATATATATATATATATATATATATATATATATATTGTACCTGTCTAGGGAATGGCTACATATTTATACTGACGGTTCTTTCATTCCTCTTACTGGAGGTGCAAGCGCCGGCTGGACCTGTCGCTTATTTGAAAACTCACTAGCTGTCGGGAGGAACGCAAGCAATTATGACGGGGAAGTATGTGCCATTTACGAAGCCGCAAATCATCTACTCACTATCAACCTGCCTGCAAGCAGAGCCGTCTTTCTTAAAGATTCACAAGCTGCAGTATCAGCTCTTAGCAACAACACCCCCACTGACTGCTTGCGTACCATGCCGTGCCAAGCTGTCTGAGCTCATCACCATCGGCTGGGTACTGCGACTCCAATGGGTTCCAAGCTATGTGGGAATCCGTGGCAACGAAAGGACTGATGTTATGGCGAAGCGTGGAGCAGAAGCTAACCAACCCACTATCCCACTAACACTACGATCAGCTCAGAACCTAATCACCTCATCGACCAACCAGCATACCAATAAAGAACTTACAAATCTCAGCAAGCGCAAAAAATGGGAGTACCTTGCAACGGTGGGACCAATTCCATCGCACCTGGAGAGAGCTGAAGCTGTCGCCAGATTCCGTCTTACCACTGGCCATGATTATCTCCAAGCACACCTTTATCGGATTCGTTTGACTGAGAATGGCATCTACCCCCTATGTAACGCAATAAGATTGGATGGCCATCACCTGCAGCACTGCCCTGAAATCGGCCTTCTACCCGACGACCTGACGATACGATACTGGGAGGCTCTTCGTCGAATGGCCCAACAGCCACGGACGGGCGTTGATTAAATAAATAAATATATATATATATTTATATATATATATATATATATATATATATATATATATATATATATAATACGTTTTCTTGTTTAATAATTTAAAACAAAATAGGTTATTCAAATACAAGAATATTTATTAATTTATATCCAAAGCTTTTCGTTGGCAAACAGTACCAACATCATCAGGAATGAAAATTACAATAATTATTGTACATATTATATTGTATATATATATATATATATATATATATATATATATATATATATATATATATATATATATACATAATTAATAGTTAATAACAGAAACTAAATAAAAATATTAGTAAAAAAATGTTATATCTATAGCCTAGCTATAATTCCACCAATATACACACTAATACCATCATAACAACCATATCTCTCTCAAATAATCTTCTATAATAATAGAAGATGACTTAAAATGAAAACAATTACTTTTTATACTAAATAGTTATGATATAAACAGCTTTGTATACACACAGTTATAAATTTTTGTTGGAGTTATGTACTAAAAGTACGCATGAGCTAAAAGTTGAACTGAACTTTACAAAACTGCAATGCATGCATTATTAATTTTATTTCCTTAATACAATAAAGATGCAGGATTTCTGATGTGGCAATTATCAAAGTCTATTTCCTCTGTTTGACCCTAATCATTATTAAGTAAATGTGAAAACATGTGGTCATCGAATCAAAAACATTTATTTTAATAATGCAACATCTCTGCAACTAGTTCGTCGCCCGTATTAAGCCGGTTGTGCTAACAAAAACCAAATTCGTAACATTTAACATTCAAATTTGTCTTGTGAGGAGGCAAAATGTCAAACCCCATACACTTTACTAAGTACTTCTTTTGAGCTATACCAACTTTCCTTTCACAATTAATGTCACTGATGCTGAAAGAAAAGTTAATAATGCTTAAAGGAAGCTCTTAGTGAGGTGTATAGGGTATGATATTTTGCCTCCTCACATTACACATTTAAATTTTAAATGTAAGGAATTTGTTGCCTGTCTGTTAGAGATAGCGAGAAGGGGAATTCACGGGACCCGGATTGCTATTTTCTCTGATAGTCAGGCAGCAATTAAGGCACTAAACGGACATGTGGTCACCTCGGCCATAGTCAGGGAGTGCCTAAATAACCTAGAAGCCCTGGCAAGGTACAATCAAATCAAGATAGGTTGGGTGCCAGGGCATAGGAGAATATTTGGAAATGAAGCCGCAGATGCGCAGAGAGGGGTCTTCAACTCCCCTGATTGGACCGGAGCTGGCGATAGGTATTTCCAAATCCATGCTCAAGATTGCAGTGCGAAGGTGGATGGCTGAAAGACACTGTGAGCACTGGATCAGGACTGAAGGGATGAGACACAGTAAGCTAACTCTTAGGAAACCTTCCTTGGGGCTGCAGAAGAGTCTCATCTATCTGTCTAGGCAGGAATTGAGGATAGACACAGGTCTACTCACGGGACACTGTGGATTAAGGAAACATCTGCATAAAAGGGGTATCTACAGTTTGCAGATTATGCGGGCAAGAACTGGAGACTGCCACACACATCATTTATAGATGTGAAGCACTTGCCGAGAGGCGCTTCAACCTCTTTGGTGGTAGTACAGCTCTGGTGGATGCTGAAGGTAAAATACTAGTCAGGAAACTCCTAAACCTGGTAAAAGGGAAGGGGCTCTTTGACTAGATCAGGGAGGTAAATTCAACATACCTTAAGGTAGCGGTGCTTCGGGCAATTTAAACCCGCTCCCAAGTTAAAAAAAAAGAATTTGTTATCTATAGTACAACAGACTTGATAAGGGCAAGGGCTAGTTGCCGAAACGTTGCATTATTAAAATAAATATCTTTGACTCCATGATCAACAGTTTTTTTTCATTTATTTATTACTCAATTCAAATGCTTAAATAAACATAAATTGCAACTAAATCATTATTAGTTTAAAGAAATTACAATAAAAATATTGAAAAGAACCCCAATACCACAAAAATAATCAAAAATAACAAATAAGACAAGTTACTTAAGATTAAACCCTTATGTACATTTCGATGACCATGTCATCATCATCAGAGGGTCTTGTTACAAAACACAATCTAGCACACAAGAAGTTACAAACTAGAATGATCTAGAATGAGCTAAAGAAATTAGCTTAAATAATTGACAAATGAATACAATCAATCTATTCAAACACCATTAGTTGTGCTATTGCAAAAGGGACAAGGTCTTTACGAAAATATATCCAAAATGAAAAGAAATGCACTTAATGAGCGGATACCAACTTGTCTGCACAAAGCACTGCCATTTGTATCTTAGATCGTGTAAACAAGTAGTTTATTCCTGTCTCTGTCTAGACTTTCATTTCAAGGAGCAATTTTCATCAATTTCAGAGTTCGAAAGAGACTTCAGATTGCAGAGAAATAGAACGGTATAGTAAATAAAACATTTAGTCTTATAATATAGTTTCTCAAGGGAAGTTTTATTTACTGTCCTTATGTTTTTTACAATGTCTTAAAATATTGTTAAAGAGTTATTACTATGTGCGATGATTGTTCTAGAAGAAAATATCTTGTTTAAATTTCTATATAGTTTTTATTTAATAGAATTATAATTTATATATTTTATTTAGAACATTTGTTTCATTACAATTATATTGTACTATAGTTTTATTATTTATATAAATAATTATAGCTATATTTAATTATAATTATGCAATAATAAAACATACACAAAAATGGCAGCAATAAAATCCTGGATTTATATGGTTAAATAAGGAGACATAGTTAAACAAAAGCGGTTTACTTGCGAGTCAGGTACAATTTTTTTATTTACCTGACTCGCAAGTCAACCGCTTTCATTTAACAATAAATAATATCTGCGAGTGTAAACATGGCTAATAAGGCATCATAGGTTTGCCCTTACTCAATAAACATCAAGTATATTATGTTGAGTAGGGTGATCCCTACCATTGTCATATAAATTCTTGACGCGTTTTGGCCATCAGTAATGACTTTCTCCGCACTATGAAAGTATTCGGAAGTAAAATAAGTAATATAAAGAATTTTTTAAAGTGAATTCTTACTTAGGTCAACAAAGAAAAATTCTAATTCAGTTACTTTTTAATAAATAATTACAATTAATATAAATATGTATATAGATATGACAGAATCAAAATATTAAGTGGGAAAATAGAAAGCGAAATTAATGGTTACAATTAATTAATTACATTTATTTAATGTATTTTAATTCAATAATTTAAACTGTATTAACATCAAGTAAATAAAATGTATTTAAACTTGATTAGATGAATAAAAGGTATTTTATTAACGATTGAAAATGTGAACAAGATATATAAAAAACATATATAAAGAAATAGTGTGAACTAATAGGAGTTACATAAAAAACGTTGTTCAAAAGAAAGATTTTGAAACAAGTCGATAAAAGTTTATATGAAAAAACAAAGCATGACAGA
>JBAIZL010000001.1:125186930-125211930 GCA_036971475.1 Prosapia bicincta
ATATTACGCTCTAAATATTTACTGTTGTCACACTGATCCACATAACTTCTCATGTTACCTACAATTGTGCTCGTTATAACGGAACAAACCAGTTATGATTCAACTTTCTATCATAACAAACGATTCAAAGATGTAGAATTCCAGGAAACCAACCAAGCCAAGTCAGTATGTAATAGTAACTGGCGATGAAAGGGCTCAAGGCCACCATGAAGACGTACAAGAACTGTTGCTCTGTTTAATTTCACGCGGATGCTCCCACACAACCGTCGCCATCGTTGTGGGCTTGTCTTCATTCTGTTGAGGAACGATGCCTATTTTGATATTATAAATTTTCAGAAAGCATTTATTGAAACAAAACTGAATAAACGACACAACTGCTACAACGATAACTTCATGAGCATGTAATGTGTTCTCCAGATTAACAATATTATCGCCTTTCATGGTTTGGAAAGGAAGGTCAACCAAAGCTTTGACACACGTTACCTGTTCTAACAGGTTGCAACTCACGATTGCAAGACCTACACCGAGAAGGTCCCTAGATTTACAAGTCCTTGTAAAGATAAGTGTAATGAAGGATATGTAGAATACAGGTGAATGTGTCTAAGATAGTCCAGATCCAGGAAACTACAGAGATTTACTGCAACATACGACACCAGAATCGCTTAGGTCTATTCGGTGTTAAGAAAGTATTTATTTCTTTCATCTCTATTTAGAGCTATCCGAACTTTAAGTTCGGATAGCCATGAACTATTGTTTAAGCGATTAATAAGATTCACCGAACGTAATGGACTACAAAATTCAAAACTTCTATTTAGGGGTAAAGTAATTAGTTCAGTTGAAATACAGATCTTCAGTATTATTATTTGCTAAAGGACATCTGGTCTTTCAGAAAAGGCAAAAGGTTCCATTAATAGACCCACCGGAACATTTAAAAATGTTAAAATTCTCTAACCGAAAACATTATTATAAGAATATTACCTGAATATTTACATATAATGTATACAGTTTCAATATATTGTATGTAATTTCTTAATTAGTGAGAAAATATTAAAATTGGTTACGTTTAATTGGGTAAATTAAGTACAAGTGTAACAAACCCGAGATGCCCTGCTTTGATCTATACCTATCGTCTCATTCCGTTTGTCCTAATTGCTTTTCAATTATTAACTTTTGTAACATCAACATTTAGAGTGCACTATTAATTTGGTTTGTATAATATTCCAGTGTTCAAGACACCTATTGATTTAACTGTACATTTTTTAAAACTAAATAAACTAATTTGGTTATCTTTGTTTTCTCATATTTTAAATTTGCATAACCAGCATTAAATCGTGTTATACCATGCTGTATTGTTTATACATCACAAGCACTTGAACTTTATAATGATGAAAGCTTGTATTTAACCTATTACAAAGGCAGTGGAATCCCTGAAAAGTTTTCTTCCTAAATATTCTGAGTACTACTAACAATGAATTTTATTATTTTTTATGAGTGCTTATTACACAAGCTGTTTTATAAAAACTATAAATAATGTCAATACAGTTTTTCCAAATATTTATTCATTAATTTAAATTTAAAAATTTCATATCCCGGTCGGATTCTAACTGAGGATTTACATATTTGAAGAACAGCACTTTTACCACTGAGCTAACTTTCCCAGAGCTAAAACTTGCCCAAAGATGCAATATATGAAATTATAAAAAAAGGTTCTTTGCAATAGTGAAGCGTTACAAGAGGTGGATAGAATGAGAAGCTATATACCACTATCACCTTCTTAAATTATAACGGAAAAAAGAAAGCAAATAAAGAGTAACAAACAAAAATCTTAGTCAGACACCATGCATTGTATAAAGAGAGAAATGGAAAATTGCAAGGAAATTCGATTTATATATATTTGGCCACTTCGTATTGTGATTCTGTCATATGTATATATATATATATATATATATATATATATATATATATATATATATATATAAATTTATATTATTTGTAATTATAAAATGAAAAGTAACTCAAATAAAATTTTTCTTTGTCGATTTTAGTAGGAATTGACTTTAAAAATTCTTTTTCTATATTTCTTGTTTTTTGAAGAAGGTATATTTGATTATAATATTGATAGTAACAACTGATTACAAATTAATAGATTTATGGCAATGAGACAACAATCAATAATTCTTCAAAGATGACACGGAATCGAAAAGAGACAAGTTTCATTAATAAATGTTTCAAATGTAAATGTTTTTTAGGAATACTTTTGCTTCTTCAAAGATGGTTCAAATATGACCATTCTAAAACGATTTTTATGAAATAGAAGGCAAAATTATTCTTCATAAAATTCAATTTGAATCATTCTACTTCTACTCATGGATCTATATTTATGTATAAAACACTTTTAGCATTTTCATTGCTCGAATATTTGTCAGCTACACCAGTTACAACAACCCATATCCGGGTTTTTTGTACTATTTAATATAACTATACCTATAAGGTGGTAATACCTATAATTAAACTTGAAAATGTAGCTTTACGCCATCCTTTTATAAGTTTTGGAAATCAAAATTACACTACAAAGAGATCTTATACATAGGGTTTGTGACAAAATTTACTTATATGTTTGTAATTAATAAACATAATAACAATTAATTTTAAATTATTAAATGTCACTATTTCAAAAATATTTCAATTAAAATACATGTAAAAAATTATTAAATAATTTAGAGAATGGTTGATTATCTAGTCACAGATATTTATTTTAATAATGCAAAGTTTCGACAAAGCTCGTGCCCTCATCAGGGCTGAAAACAATATTACATTACTTTGAATTTCCCATAGGTCTACAAAATACTAGCGCACTCATTGCAAGAATTTAAAACTTTATATAAAATTCAAGTCTTAGTGTTGTTACTGTTTTAAATATTTTTATATGAGTTTATGACTCTCACTACATTAGTCGGTTATTGCACTAAATGTTTGACTAAATTTTATTGAATATTTTAAAGTTTTAAATTATTGCAACGAATGTATTATTATTTTGTATATGTAACTCAAAGCAATGTAATATTGTTTTCAACCTTGATGTTGGGAACGAACTTTGTGAAACATTGTGGACTCGATGATCAACCATCCTCTCATTTTATTTAATACTCAATTCGAGCCCTTAAATAAACATTAATAGAATATTATTGTTGAGTAATTATTTTTTAATCATTAAAAATTATTAAAACGAGTTTGTATTTTATTTTGCAGAAAGCGTTAAAATACAAATGATTAATATTGAATAATTAATATTTTCAGCAATAAAATCCAAGCCACCCAATCTGATTTACTTTGTGCGTGTCAAGCTGGCTGTGTGTTGGCGAGGAACGAGTTCATTGCGTGTACGAGATGTGCGTGTCGTGCATGCGTTAAGTCTCGCACTAATGTCGAAGGTCGTATTTCGCATCCTACGACGCAGTGTCGCAATGTGCTCAATTTTAGCAACCTGGCTCTTTCCTCGGTTTCGACGCTAGGGCCAACAAACCCGTAAATCGTTTTAGCTTCCGAATTTATTGAATCAAAGTAATGGAGTGGTAAATGAATTCCATATAAAAACGAATAGTGTATATAAATATATAAATTAAAAATTCTTTTCTTTAAAATTGTTCCCTTATCAGTAAAACGTAAATACATTTTAAAAAGAAACTAAAATTAATTTTAAAAAGTGAAAATTATGATATGGTGTTTCTGCTATACTGCTATATTTTTTCAATGCAATTTCTCTTAGTAAAAAATGATTCTACTGAACTATTGTCAGTTTTTATTACTGACGTTCATTTTCTATCACTTATTTTGTTTAGAAAAGGCTAATAAAAAGGAATAATGTTGATGATGATAAATATTTATATTCAAATAAAATATAATTAAAATACTGGGTATGAATGTTTTACTTTTTTAAGTTCTTAACTTATCGCTAGTTAAGACCCCTTCCTGGAAGAGCTGAGTTTTACTCTCAATTGTGACTACATTGTTTTTGGAACGTACAATTTTCTAATGTAAAACACGTTAAAATATAAATATCGACTGGAAATGAAGAAAGTGAAACAGAAAAAATCAAAATCCAAAAGAACATATAAATATCGTCTAGAAATAAAGACAGTGAAACAGAAAAAACAAAAACCAAAACAACATATAAATATCGTTTAGAAATGAAGACAGTGAAACAGAAAAGAAACAAAAACCAATACAACGTATGAATATCGTATAGAAATGAAGACAGTGAAACAGAAAAAAACCAAAAACACGTATAAATATCGTCTAGAAATTAAGTCAGTGAAACGGAAAAAACACAAAAACCAAAGCAACATATAAATATCGTCTAGAAATGAAGACAGTGAAACAGAAAAGAAACAAAAACCAATACATCATATAAATATCGTCTAGAAATGAAGACAGTGAAATAGAAAAAACAAAAACCAAAACAACATATAAATATCATTTAGAAATGAAGACAGTGAAACAGAAAAACACAACATATAAATATCGTTTAGAAATGAAGACAGTGAAACAGAAAAGAAACAGAAACCAATACAACTTATGAATATCGTATAGAAATGAAGACAGTGAAACAGAAACTATGCCAAAAACCAAAACAACATATAAATATAAACTAGAAATGAAGACAGTGAAACAGAAAAAAAACAAAAACCAAACAAGATATAACTATCATCTAGAAATGAAGACAGTGAAACAGAAAAAACCAAAAACACGTATAAATATCTTCTAGAAATTAAGACAATGAAACGGAAAAAACACAAAACCGAAACAACATATAAATATTGTCTAGAAAAGAAGACAGTGAAACAGAAAAGAAACAAAAACCAATACATCATATAAATATCGTCTAGAAATGAAGACAGTGAAACAGAAAAAACAAAAAACAAAACAACATATATAAATATCGTTTAGAAATGAAGACAGTGAAACAGAAAAACACAACATATAAATATCATTTAGAAATGAAGACAGTGAAACAGAAAAACACAACATATAAATATCGTTTAGAAATGAAGACAGTGAAACAGAAAAGAAACAAAAACCAATGCAACTTATAAATATCGAATAGAAATGAAGACAGTGAAATAGAAAATAAGGCAAAAACCAAAACAGCATATAAATATAAACTAGAAATAAAGACAGTGAAATAGAAAAAAAAACAACATATAAATATCGGCTAGAAATTAAGACAGTGAAACAGAATAAAAAAACTAAAATCAAAACAACATAACGTAACAAATAATAACTAATGTTAAAACTTTATATGATATTAAACCCGTTGTATACATTTCTATTAAAAAATTATCACCATCATAGGATATATGAAATAATCGAATCAGGATAATTTGTTTCATGACTTTATTGTAAGCTCTAATGGTAATTATCTAATTATTGTATGAATTAAATAAAATAACATGAGCTTTGATTGTATTTTTATCTATTAACATTGTGTTTTTATTTACTGATTTTTAAATAAAATATTTATTGGATAAAATTTCTATCCATTCAACTTCCAAAAGTAAAAAAATAGATAACGGATACCGCCTCGAACGGTTTATGGATGTCAAAAGGAAAAGTAAAATATATAAATTTATAAAGAGAGAGAAAGAGGGAGGTAGAAAGAGAGAGAGAGAGAGAGAGAGAGAGAGAGAGAGAAATAAAGATGAGTTGAATTCAAATGTGCAAAATAAATATTTGAAACTAATTTTACTGTCAGAATCTTTAGGGACTACTTTCCTCTTAATATTACAAATAATAAAAACACGTTTCTATGAAATTTGAGTTAGAAAACTTAGCTCCAAGAATATAGTATTATTTTTGAATTACCTTTAAGAGCTCGTGTTAGTAAAGAGGCATGTTTACTGGATACACCCATTTATAGTAGCGTCAAGTTTGTTAACGAAAAGTAACTTATATTTTAAACTCCATTGGTTATTTTTCATAGAACTAAATTCGTTAACAGTTATTTTGAACAGCTTACCAGTTCCTTGTTTACTTTAATCTCGCGAGTCGGTAATTTCGTGAGAGTGACAACACTCAGCCAGTGTTAATTATTGGAACCAAAGAAGAGAAAGGCAACGTCTCGGTGAATGTGAGTCAGTGGCTCGTTTGATCCTTGAGGATCCTGAACAAATCATCTTCATGCCTTTGGACAATCTAATCCCATAAGTGAATCACGTCTATTTTATACTATTTCTTACAGGAATAAGGTATTGAAGACTGTATAAAGGATAAGGCATCAGATGAGAAATAACCGTTATCGGTGACTTTTAAGTAAATGATACTCTAGCTGTTACAGAGATGGTATCTCTGGCTGTTACAGAGATGGTATAGCCTAATGTAGTGACGCCTTATTGATTTCAGTGTAAGGGTTCTAGACGCTACTAAGACAACAATTGCAGTATGTGAAGAATTTACACCTTAAAAGAATATTGTTCAGGTGATTCCTATTTTAACAGAAAATATCACCTATATATTTAGGAGGTAGGTTTCTTCCAACCCCACGCAGCTGAAGTACGTGATGGCGACCGATAACATCTCGTGACCGTTATCTGAACTGTTTTGAACTCAAGTGAACTCTAAATAACTATTCTTAGTGTTTAATAATTTTTAACCAACTCTAATTCACCATCGACGACCAGAAACATAACCTATAAACGAAAAACACTTTTTATTGTTTTTTTCATACGAAGCAAATACCTATTCATAAAAAAATTATGTTCAACACTTAATTACTATTGACTCTAAACTGTAAAACTAGCATGTTGAAAATGAAAGATTTTGGAAAACATTTAAGGCACATACAAATATATTACAGTCAAATGTTTTATTCAATTCCTTCCATTAGTTCACTATTCTTTTATATATATATATATGTATATGAGTGTGTGTGTGTGTGTGTGTGTGGGTGTGTGTGTGTGTGTGTCTCATCTTGTTAAAATTTTTAATCGTTGTTAATACAGTTTTTCATTATAATGAATTAATTTTTGTTTTATATGGGAGAAAATCTTTTCACGAAAGGGGCAAGGTATGCAATATAGTAATTTCGACTCATTTAGCTTGAAATATATTTTTTTCATAAAACAGCTGATACAATGCTATAGGTTATGTGGTAGATCAGCTGTTTTAACGCACAGGTTATGTGGTAGATCAGCTGTTTTAACGCATAGGTTATGTGGTAGATCAGCTGTTTTAACGCATAGGTTATGTGGTAGATCAGCTGTTTTAATGCATAGGTTATGTGGTAGATCAGCTGTTTTAACGCATAGGTTATGTGGTAGATCAGCTGTTTTAACGCATAGGTTATGTGGTAGATCAGCTGTTTTAACGCATAGGTTATGTTAATTTATTTATATCAATTGTATCTATTTAAGAAAAAGTAAATAAAATAGTTTCTTTCTTTGTTGACCTAAGTAGGAATTGAATTTAACATTTTTATAATATTACTTGTTTTTAATTCTCTATAGATAAATGTGTAATACTTTAACTACGTAAGGCAATTTTTAAAAACAAATTACATTTAAAATTAATACAGCAAATGACTTAATTTCTATGTTTAACTAGGCTTGACTAAGTATCGTGTATATTAGTTGTTTTATTTAGTTTTTCATTAGCAAATAATTGTTTTGCATATTTATATTTGCATGGTTAATGCATAATTAATGGAGGTGCATGCATTGAGTCAATTTATAAGTTTACTTGCTGAAAAGATAATGTTAGTATAGTGTGGGACTCATAAGTCATCACTGGATGTCTTAACTTAGAATTTCTTATTGTACTATAAATTACTTTGTAATCCTTCCAACACGAAGTAAAAACATATAATCAGTATGCAGGAGGTCACACTGGAGATTACGACGCGTAATAAAATGAAAAACCAAACTAAAGTGATTATTTTAATTTCAAATAAATTATATTTAAAGACGTACTCTCACTATTCTTAGAATTAGTTGTACGCAACATATTTTTTGTTAAAAACTTTGGTCATATATTTACGTTGTATAGTCAATTTAGTAATCAGTGGTGTAATTTACCTATTTGTTTGCAATTTACTTAACCATTCATTCTACGACGGTTTGGACTCTCAGACGAATTAAAATTTATATTTATAAATAGTGAATAAGAATTTTTTCAATAATGTTTTATCTCGGTATTTATTTGTACAGTTGTTGTTACAAATATAATTTCAGTTTTCCTATATGATCTTGTTTATCTATTAAACGTGTATCATTACCCCCGTATGATTTTGCTAATATAAAGCTATTATCTAATAAATTTGTTCATAATATTAATTTTGGAATATTGATTGTTATAAATTTTTTTATTATTATTGTTTATTCTATTCTTATTTTACAAAAGGCTCCATTTTTAAAATAAGTTATTTTTTCTTATATATATATATATATATATATATATATATATATATATATATATATATATATATATATATATATATAGGGGGCATTGTTGTATAGCCTCTACTACAAGAGAAACTTTGTTTTGTAAAGGCCTGTTTATCCTGTGACGAGACAGCCAACGTGAAAATTTCTCGTCGGTATACTTTCTAAAAGTACATACTCCCCTATATATATATATATATATATATATATATATATATATATATATTGTGTGTGTGTGTGTGTGTATGTATGTATGCGTTTGTGTGTGTGTGTATGTGTGTGTGTGTTTGTGTGTGTGTGTGTGTGTGTGTGTGTGTGTGTGTGTGTGTGTGTAGGTGTGTGTGTGTGTGTCTCATACAAGTTTTATACCGTTTATAATACTACTATTTTCCTTTACCATCTTTATTTACAGATTAAGTTATTTTCACCAGTAAAATTGAAATACTGTATAATGTACAATGCATTTATTCAAGAAGTTATATACTTATTGTTCCTGGTAAATCGGTGCCTTATATGGGCTACACAATATTGATGCCAATTACTATGTTTGACTTTAACAGTGTTCACTTTAAGGCGAAGAAATGTAAAAGGCTTTTTGTTACTGCAAGTTATTTCATTGTCTGAAGACAATTCAGTTATGATCTTAAACTGGGAGATAGAGACAAGGTTCGCGTTGATAGGGTAGTTTCTCTGAAATAGGTACACCTCCCTATCATGTGTCTATCCCTTACGCTCTTTCAATGGATTTTAATTCTTTATGTTTTCTTTATCAATTCTTACAAACGTCTATCTTATTTTAACTTTCTTAAAATCCTGTATCTGCAGCTTGTGCCTGAATACAAACTCTCACAACAAACCTCAGGTAAAATAAACCTTGATTCTCACTAAATCAAAGCTAGACATAGGTGTTAGTATTTTTTAATGCTCAAAGTTTTTTCCTCACTTTCAGATTTTTATTGTTTCAAGTTTATCCAAATTGTTTTAAAATAAATATTCTGTAATAAATATATCGTATTTAAAATAATAACTCACGTTTAAAATGGCAACCAAATTAAAGTATTACATCGTCAAATTTATAATCTATTTTTCCGAGTAGAAGCTGAATATAATTTAAAATAGTTGATTAAAACTATTATAAGAGAGTTGATATAAGAAAGTGGTTACTGCATCTTCAGGCCTTGCTTCCTGTGCTGGAGGCCATTGTTGTTCTTAATTGATAGGGTGTCACTTGGAATATAAAGACAGACAATTAGTTACACTAGGCGCAACTTTATTTATTTTTAATTACTTGCTGCGCTGAAGACGTAATTGCGTACGCTGGGTTGTATTTATGCCTCGGAATATGTTTAGGCATTAGCTTTCCTTAAAGGCAAACTAAATGGATGTGCCACAGTATTACCTTAATCGTATTTTTTTAACAAACATTAAGTAGAGAAAAATTAGTTTTTCTTTAAAACAAACGAACAAGCATTGCTTACAAGTAGAGGTAGACTTCAATTGAAATACAGGGTTATCATAAAAGAATGGTGCAGTTTCAGTAATTCGTAGGAAGTTTCTAGGGAAATTTTTAAATGTTATATTGGTATCTCTGAAAGCTTCCAACCAAAAAGTTTGTTTATAAGCTGATCTAACCTCAACATCAGTTCTTGTATTGTTGTTGCGGCGACTATAGTGAGTTCTCGGGTAAAGATAAAGCAAAGTGTGTGTTATTAATGGCTGACCTGTGTTGTGGCCTCCAAGGAGTCCAGATCTGACACCTTGTGATTTTTCTTGTGGAGGTACATCAAAAGCGTTGTTTATTAGAAAAAAATTCGCAACCTGATCCACTTAAAAACAGGATTAATGAAGCACTGACAACCATAACCCAAGAGATGCTAATGAAGGTTTGGAGAGAAGTTGAGTATTGTTTGGACATTTGTCGAGCGACTAAGGGCGCACATATTATAATTTATTAATTTTGTAAAAAAAACTGTTTCAGACGACAAATTAGATGAATAAACAACATTAACTGTAAGTAATTCGGTTTTTCTTTAAACCAGTTCGAAACCGCACCAATCTTTTATGTAACCCTGTGTTATAACCAGTGATATCTACAATATAAGGATTATTCGTATGATAGTTTAATGAGTTTTTATAAAAATACTACTATTGTTATATAACTAAAATAAATACAAACTCTCCAGATTCGTGCACACCTATATCGAAGAAATGTAGGCTATGTATTAAAAACAAGCTGCTAAAATACATCTTGAAGGCAAGAAAGCAGACAAAAGGGACGTAAACATTAAAACTATTAGTAACAACTTCTTCAAAAAAGTACAGGCCTCATGAAGTATGTAATTTTGCATTTCATATTGTAGGCCACACTACATTACACAAAGATGTAAAACAAAACCAAATACATAATCCATAAATGAAAAAGAAATACTTAAATCAATACTATCCAAATAAAATAGCTCACCGAAGCTCCACAGATCACTAATTTCAATAAGCTTCTAGATATTTTACCAGAGGAGGCCTACAAATAAAGAAAACTCCACCGCCACAAAGAATAAAACAACATTTTACGAAAAAAAATACCAAAAACATTATTAAAACCCACTCATGAAATAAAAGACATAGTAACGTTATAAAGTTACGTTTATTTTCAAAGTAAACCCTGAAAAATATAATTAAATAGAAATGCAAACATCGTGAGTATTAATAAAATATGCTACATACGATTATGAGGATGGTGAACATCGTATAGGTTATTAGAAACAAGACGTTTGGATTTGTGTGCTACGGCTTGAATGAAAGAGTATGGAGGAAGGTAACAATCGTTAAGGTTAACTACAACTAAACGTTAAGATTTGAGCGCGATATCTTGTTTGAAAGAACGGGATGGAATGATGATAAAAATCGTAATGTAATCTAAAACAAGAAGATTTATATCAGTGATCTATGACTTGAATGGAAAGGTATAACGATGATAAACATCAGACTTGTAAGCCATACTTTAAATAAAGGAAGGTGAGGGAACGTAGACCCTGTAAATTTTATCTACAATTAGACAATTTATATGTGTGTCCTGAAAGTTGAATGAAAGATTTCGAAGGGTGGAACTATCATCAAGATTATCAACAAATAAATGATTTGTGTGCTATACATATTAGTATCAACAGAATGAAATAGGTATTTTCAGAATATATATCTAGAGTACAGATCTTCATTTAGAACAATTAGTAAACCTAAATTTAGATAAATATCATTTACAAGATATTTATAGTGAACCTGGCTAAAATATTAGGAGTTATATTAGCTGGAGAAGTTTGTCACTTTCAAATAGGATCATAAATAACTGAATATAACTGTTTAGAGGGTTAAATTCCTTTCCAAATTTCAAGAACTTATGTCGAAAAGTTGTAACACTCTTAAAAATAAGGTGTTACATATAAATTCATTTATATATTTGATTTTTATTTAATAATTATATCGTTCCAATATAAAAGAAAATTTTTGTTTTCTTGGTGCACTTTGTGAAGCTAGCATAGATAGTAGCGCCCCTAGCGGGTAAAAATTTAAAATATCGTACGAGTGGTAACTTGGGGTAATTAACCCACATCACCTCATGTGACGTAAGCATGGTCTGATATCGCATGATCTGACGGACCAATCAGAATATTCAAAATAATAAGTAAGGGTGGGAAATTTCAGTTTGCGCGTCCTTGCAACGACCCCACTCCTCCAGAGGTTCTTGAACAGAACAGACGTGATGGCATTTTTGGACATAATTTAGAAATTTGTAAGCTTCCAGTATCTCAAGGCCGGTACCAAATTTTATTAACGTAACTAAAGAAGAAGTCAGAAACGATTATTCATATGTTTCAAATAAATAAAAGTTTATATATTTTTTTGCTTAAGTGCGCTGAATTGCAAGAGCGATGTGTTAAGTGTTTAGTGATTCCAAAAGTCATGGGCAATGTTTAATATGTTTTAAAGTGTTTTATAAGTGCACAACCAGGTACGTTTTAGATGATAATAAAGAAAATGTATTTTAATGTTAACTAAGTTGAAGAATTTTTAATTGATAAACGGTTAACACATGAACGGTAGAAATTATCCTTTGAATAAAAATTCAAAATTAATTTGGAAAAACTTAAGTTACTATATTGTCGATATAAATATAATTTTAAAGGTTAATAAGTAATTAAAATGTATGGAATAACTAGCAGTAATTAAAGGTAAATTACTCGACACATTGCTGTCTTTTGTTCTTTTGTAATTTGTCACTGATTAATAAATTGTATGACTTTGTATTTTAAAAATTTAAATTCCTATTTCACAAGTAACCTAGTTCTATCTTCCGAAGATATCAGAAGATCGTTTACAGAAAGATATTATTATGCCTGGCTGAAAACGGAGAACTAGATAGAGCCCTGGGTAAGTAAGGTAATTAATTTGTTAATTAGTAATTAACACACATTTTTAATAAAGCCCTGATAAATACTTACCCAAGGAAAAAGGCTCAACTGTTACAAAGTATTTGCATTATACTGTCTACATATTAATTTCGTTATTATAACAAACTAATAATTAATTAAATATAAATAATAATGTCAAATACCATACGTTTGGTAGTTGTTAGATGCAGATATTTTTTCAAAATCTATTTCAACTGTATTTATAAATTTGTTATTCTATTCCAGTTAAGGGACATTTATTGGAGTTAATTAGACTGAAATGTATTTGATATACCTTTAAAGCGAAAAATTATTGTAATTTCTTCTAAATCAGGTTGCAGACAAATTTCGTAAACCACTGTAGACAGATTGTCTAGACTTTTAAAGCTCTATCATTTAAAGGTAGTGTTGATGGTCGATAAAATTAAATACAGTATTATTGAGGATCATAGATTCAAGTAAAGTTTACAATGTGTGTATTCAAATTTTATTTTTTTCACAGTATGAGTTACAACATTACTTATAACATTGTAAGTAAGGATATTAATGGAGGCAATAGACTTACGTTTTTATACGTCCAGCCTACGTTTCATCGAAACTTGAGAGATCTTATCGATTCTCTGATATATTTAAATGGACATCCGGAGCTGGGGAAAACCTTTACAACTCAATAATAAACGAACTGGATTGAATTAGTTCGTCTGCTTAGTCATGCAATTTGCATGATAAAGCCGGTCGGCGAGGAATGTCTCGCAGCAGCTACAAGCGATGCAGTGAACTACCTGTAGAGAAGCTCGACAGCCTATTTGCTACTGTATAACTCTTGCAAGTAGTAGCTTATATTCAAGGGATGGCTACGACCTGTATAGAAGCTTGCTAGCCTATTTGCTACTGTATAGCTCTTGCAATTAGTAGCTTACATTCAAGGGAGGGCTACGACCTATATAGAAGCTTGCTAGCCTATTTGCTACTGTATAGCTCTTGCAATTAGTAGCTTATATTCAAGGGAGGGCTACGACCTGTAGAGAAGCTCGACAGCCTATTTGCTACTGTATAACTCTTGCGACTAGTAGCTTACATTCAAGGGAAGGCTACTACTCTACAGTAATGGCACCTGTAGAGAAACTTGCTACCCTAATTGCAACTATATAACTCCTGCAAATAGTAGCTTTTACTCAAGTGATGACTTTATTTCCCTCTCTTAGTTGCAGGAATAAGAGCCAGTTTTTCTTTACTTGTTAGGTTCTTTTACTACAATGTAATCATTTTTTCGATGTTGAATTTATCGTTTATCTGTTCTGTAAGAACACAGATTACAGGTATTTAAGTCATCTTTTATGTTTACTGGTTTAATTTATAATGGACAAAGACGACACTTTTGATATGGAGTTTAAAAAAGTACAGGATCAAAGTACTTCATTCAAGTTAAGACACCAATTTGTAATTTTTAGAAATATAATATTGCAATGTTAATGCATTGTTGTATTTTTAACCAAGCATTGCGGCTAGTTTAATTTGTTTTAGAAACCAGGCGGTTGCTCTTCTTTTTTACTCTGGGAACTTTTAATTAACCGTTTTACATAACCTTTTTTGTATACTTTAAGGATGAGTTTCTTAAATTTTTTTTGGAAACTATTATAGTTTTTAAAAGATTGTATAGACAAAAGTATATTTTTTAAAGAAAATAATTCCCTTCATAGATTTATAATGTGAACAGAATATTATAGATAGGCCTATTTATTCAAAAAGAACTAAGCAATATCAAATGATACAGAAATATAAATAAACCGCAGTTGCGTTGCCAAACATATTTAAACCTACCCATTTACGTATTATTTCTTTTGTTTGCAATATCACTATAGGTTTTTATTGTTCACCTTCTGACGAATTGTTCTCCTTTAGAAGCTTTAAAGAAGAAATAGTAAAATGGAATATAGACGATAGTTTTCAAATAAATATGAAAAGCTTTGTATTGTTAATTTAATCTTTCTATAATTTGAAAAATATTTGTAAAATAATATGTATAAAAAATAACTTTATGCTATAATCATTAGGAAAATAGTCACGTAATTGTTCAAAAACTCTCGTTTATCGAAAATGTATTGGAAATTATAAAAACACTTTATTAAAAAAAATTTTAACTACTGTAATTATTAAAGATCCTGGGCATATTGCGTATTTCATAGTGGCCTAATATATTAACACTTTGTGTATACTTCCGCCGGATATACGCAACCAAATTGCTTACATATTTTAATACTGGGCAGTAAAACAAGAAATGTTAGCCACTATTATTGCAAACGTCCCTCCCATCCTCGTGCCTAAGCTTTCGAAGCCCACCTAGCCCCACTGATGGCCTTCCTCAAGCTTGCCACCTCCTAAGGTTTAGCTACTAAAACTTGCGCAAGCGGTTTCTGCAGCTAAGTTACGATTGTAACGGT
Organism: Prosapia bicincta; assembly: GCA_036971475.1. NCBI lineage: Eukaryota > Metazoa > Arthropoda > Insecta > Hemiptera > Cercopidae > Prosapia > Prosapia bicincta. The sequence continues at coordinate 125,202,249 of JBAIZL010000001.1, forward strand.
TGCATGTATAATACGTCACCTACAATTATTTACTTGTTAAATTTACAGTACATAACAATGGCACTGCTGCCTCAGGGTTTCATCTGTCAATTAGAGCACACAGACTGAGAATTTGCATGCGTTCGTAGCGATATATACGTGAAATAAATATAGTACAGAAATGTTTATCGCCGTATTAATCTTCGACAATGAAAAAGAAATCCTGTCTTGAAATTGCCAGTGTTTTTGTACTTGGAAGAAAAAGGTGAAAGTACTGTTTGCAAAAACTATTGCAAATAACATCAGCAAGCTGATCGATAAAATATTAAGAAGAACAGCAAAGAACTGGAAGTATTTTGCAGCTTTTAAAAATGGCGGAACATTTCACGAGCTGAGTGCCTCGGCTTAGTGAGAACTTGAGCTTTCATTGGCTTCTCTTGCTCTAAATCTGATCGCAGGCGTTAGTTTCAAATACCTTTGGCGTCATTCTTATAACTTAATAAATCATCCAAATAAAAAACAATAATTAAATATCTCTTTATCCTCATATGTTAATAGTTTATATTGTGTTTTGGAATAAATTATTTATAACGTCTTCATTTAGATATTGACCAATATTCAATTTCAAAAATATAAAAACTGTTATTTTATTTATAACATAAAACAATTTTGGTTCTGGCACTCGGATTAGTCCCGACAGAAAGGATAACAAAAGCTAATAGTTGCGCAAACGTTTCAACTAGAATCGTTAAAAATATGAATTTATACATTTTTTATTTAATTTTACGTGTTTATTTAAGGAATGTATTTAATAAAGACTAATATTTATTTTACTTATTAATAAAATTATTTGGGTAACAAAAACATTTGTTAGGTGTTTACTGAATACAATTTTTTTTAACAAACTCAATTCAAGTCAGTTCTTTAAAAAGTGTAAAACTGTTCTAAAAAGGTTTTCCTTTCGGATATTGGAACAAAAATACGTAGCTTATTATTATCGTTACATTTAATTGTTTGTATTGATATTTATCAAAATTTAAATAAATTAATATATTTATTACCTGATTACCAAAACTATTTAATAATAACCCACGTCTAAAAAGGATGTTCTAAGACATTACCTATAACAGAAAATCAGCTGTTACAAGAAATCATATGTTATGATTTAATTCACTTGTCACCTGACGGAAATGTATGCGGTAAGGTATGGGTTGCAGAAATAGCGTGACGCGAAAGGTAGTGGAAAGGTTCTATACAGTTTAATTTGCAATAGGATTTGTCTTAAGTAAATTTCATTTGGGAATGAAAGATGAATGCAAGGACGTGTGAAGTAGGCATGAATTAATATGAACCCACTAACTATTATCTCACTTTAGAGTTAATGGATTGTTTTTAAGAAATCTGGTTTTTTCACGAATATCAATATTTATATAATGACACTCTCTGTTTATTTGTTCCAATTTCTTCTATTACCCTATATATTTCCTTCTATTTTTTATATTTCACACTTTCCTTCTATATATATATATATATATAAATACAAGAATTATATTTGAATTTACAATTTCAAATATATTCAAATTTAATTTCAAATATAGTTATATTTGAAATACAAATTCTTGTATTTGTATTTTGACTTTTGTTCTTTATTAATACACAAGAAAACATATTGCGATATTTATATATATATATATAAATACAAGAATTATATTTGAATTTACAATTTCAAATATATTCAAATTTAATTTCAAATATATTTATATTTGAAATACAAATTCTTGTATTTGTATTTTGACTTTTGTTCTTTATTAATACACAAGAAAACATATTGCGATATTTATATATATATATATATATATATATATATATATATATATAATAAATTAAAAATATTTCAAAAACAAGAATACTTTTAATGAATATATCTATTCAAAACTTTTCGCCAATAATAATTATCTAATAAAAAATTATAATAAAATTGTATTAGATAATTATTTTCCTGAAGATGCTGGTACTATTTTATCGGCGAAAAGCTTTGAATAAATATATTCATTAAAAGTATTCTTGTTTTTGAAATATTTTTAATTTATTAACTATATTACAAGAAAACATATCACCATATTTATATATATATATAAATATATATATATATATATATATATATATATATATATATATATATATATATATATATTTCAATAGTTAAATTTCAAATATTCATTCATTAATTAAATTCAAAAGGCTTACATTCCGGTCGGATTCGAACTGAATGACCCCTGTTGAAATAGAGTACGTTGACACTGAGCCAACTTACTCACAGCTAGAAATGATTTACTCAAAGATGTACATGAAATTATAATAGAAACATTATTTCCAATAATGAAGCTTTACAAGACATGGATAGGTTGAGAAATTACAGACCACCATCAGCTTTATAAATTAGAAACTAAAAAAAGAGAGCGAATAAATAGTAACAAACAAAAATAATAGTCCAACACCACATACTATATAGAGAGGAAAATGGAAAATGGAAAATATAGATAGGAAATAGGATGCTATATATATTGCATGGAAATTCGCTTTCTATTTTCCCACTTAATATTGTGATTCAGTCATATGTATTTACATACTTATTAATTGTAATTATAATTTAAAAAGTAACTAAAATTATATTTTTCTTGGTTGACTTCAGTGGGAATTGACTTTAAAAGAAAATATTACTTGCTTAGTGAGGATTTTATATTACTTGCTTGGTGAGGATTTTTATATTACCTGCTTAGTGAGGATTTTTATATTACTTGCTTAGTGAGGATGTTTATATTACCTGCTTAGTGAGGATTTTTATATTACTTGCGTAGTGAGGATGTTTATATTACCTGCTTAGTGAGGATTTTTATATTACTTGCGTAGTGAGGATGTTTATATTACCTGCTTAGTGAGGATTTTTATATTACTTGCTTAGAGAGGATATTTATATTACCTGCTCAGTGAGGATTTTTATATTACTTGCTTAGTGAGGATTTTTATATTACTTGCTTAGTGAGGATGTTTATATTACCTGCTTAGTGAGGATTTTTATATTACTTCCTTAGTGAGGATGTTTATATTACCTGCTTAGTGAGGATTTTTATATTACCTGCTTAGTGAGGATTTTTATATTACTTGCTTAGTGAGGATGTTTATATTACCTGCTTAGTGAGGATGTTTATATTACTTGCTTAGTGAGGATGTTTATATTACCTGCTTAGTGAGGATTTTTATATTACCTGCTTAGTGAGGATTTTTATATTACCTGCTTAGTGAGGATTTGTATATTACCTGCTTAGTGAGAATGTTTATATTACCTGCTTAGTGAGGATTTTTATATTACCTGCTTAGTGAGGATTTGTATATTACCTGCTTAGTGAGGATTTTTATATTACCTGCTTAGTGAGGATTTTTATATTACCTGCTTAGTGAGGATTTTTATATTACTTGCTTAGTGAGAATGTTTATATTACCTGCATAGTGAGGATTTTTATATTACCTGCTTAGTGAGAATGTTTATATTACCTGCATAGTGAGGATTTTTATATTACCTGCTTGGTGCGGATTTTTATATTACTTGCTTAGTGAGGATTTTTGTAATACTGCACTTACTTACAACAACAATATAACCTAAATATATTTAACTGTTTAGAAAATTTTAATGTTTATGTAGGTCTTATTACCATAAACCTCCCAATAATAAATCAACACGTTTATATTTCAAGAAAATAATTTTTTATTCTATTTTTATAGTAGGTGAATTACGAATTGATCAGGCAAACCCAAAATAATTTCTGCATCTTAGGATAACCCTCGTAGGCCTAAGTATTTTTCTGAATGTCAATTGCTTTTTCAGTTACAGATCACAGAAAAGAGACACCCATAGATAATTAATAATTATTAAATGGTATATTCACGACCTAATGTTTTGCCAAACATCTATTTTCATCTGAAATTTTCGCTGTACTAGTTTTCACGCTAAACATAAAAATAAAAACTAAACTAACACTTACAAAAGTACAAGTTACAATGATTACGGTCGAGTTAATGTTGCAAACGTGATATTAGTAATTTAGCGGGTTAGAACACATGATCGGTGGCGCGACTTTATTCTCTAGCGGTCTCAATTTATATGCAAATAATGCTTTTACCAAAATTTAATCTAACCTGACTTAACCTAGACACTTAGTTCCGTACGTTTTCAGTGTGAATCCTAAAGTATTTTTTTAAAATTTAAACTATTATAAAGAAATGTATAGTAATTTTAATAGTCGTTTAATGTCTACTGTAATTAACAGAATAGCAAAGTGTTTATTTGTTGTCTTAGTAGGCCTGTATCATATTACACAATTCTAATCATATAGCTTTGGACCAGATCAAGAATATTTCACTAGTTTATCTACGCCTTAAATGTTTGTAGCTGGGAAATGTTGAGACCAATATGTGGATCAGTATGCTCAATTGCTTGCATGTTTGAACATCTAGAATAAAAATTCAGAACCGTATTATTGACGTTACCTCCCAATGACTCTTAAAACTGCTTCCAATTATTTCCCCTATTTTTTCTTGATATTCATTTATATTGTGAATTTACTTTAACAGTTACAAATCATTTCAAATCCATTTAACAAGCACGTGCGCACACGCACACACACACACACACACACACACACAAACACACGACACAAACACACACACAAACCCTCACACAAACGCAAACACACAATACAAACACACACAAACAGATACACACACACAAACAGACACACACACACAAACAAACACACACTCATACACACATACACACACAAACAAACAAACAAACACACACACACACACATATATATATATATATTTATATCCACTCCTATATACTTTATATAGATATATACTTTTTATCTTTGTAATGTAATAAACAATTCAATGGAATAACCAGTTAATTATTTATAATTGTACAAATTATTTTCTTTTGTAAGAAAGTAATTAACTTTAAAAAATAAGTATAATAATTATAAAACATTTTTCAAAAGGAATTGTAATTACCAATAAATGACAAACTAATACGTTAAAAAATCTGTCTACGTCTCAATATGCGTTGTTAGCAAATCGTGGTATTAACCATTACATTACCTTACATGAATATTCGCCTGCAGATAGGCCACGGCATCACATAGCTCGCCGACCGGCTTTATCATGCAAATTGCATGACTAGACAGGGCAACTAATTCAATCCGCTTGCTTTATTATTGAGACGTAAACTTTTCACCCAACTCGGGATGTTTATTTAATAAATCAGTGTATCGATAAGATCAGCCGAGCTGCAATTAAAAAGGAATGCAGTTTAAATTTTAATAAAACCTATGAGCTACTTCACTCCGGCCATGCTTGCGGATTTTATTCTATTGCCATTCATAAATTAAGGACTACTTCCAAGTTGCCGAGGTGGTAAATCCTTCATGAACAAGGTTTCATCATTAAACAAAGAGTTCTAATCATTTATAAAGTAAATTTTGATAAATAAAATTTTTATGTTTGTATAATACAAATCCTATTAGGTTATTTAGAGCTTAGCTAGTGAGAACAATTCACAACGGTAAACATTTAAAAAATAAAACAGTTTGCTCTAAATCTCACTACTCACTAGTTTATTAAAATAAACAGACTAGTTTCGACGACGAGATCGCCTTCATCAGTGCTTGGCTACTGCTCCAAGATTATTGTAGTAGCCAAGCACTGATGGAGGCGACATGGTGGTCAAAACTAGTCTGTTTCAATAAACTAATGTGTAGTGAGATGTAGAGTAAACTGTTTTATTTTTTAATTTTTACCATATGTAAATTATATTTACCTATTTACTATTTTCCCATATGTATGTGTATGCACATCGGGTAAACGACAAAATTGAGATATTAAATTTAAAATATATGTTTTCAACTTTTTTGTATTAACTTGGTAAAAAACCACTACTTACTGATTTATTCAGCAGACGCGTTTCGCATTAGGTCAGCGCATTTTTCAATGCTATGAATTACTTATCAGACTGTTTCTCAGGTGTGTTGTCAAGTTAGTTGCCAAGTTAATACAAAAAAGTGTAATTTATACAAAAAACCTCAAGATGTACAACACAAAAACTGCATATTTTTAACGTTTAAATAACGTTAAATGAGCAAGTATGAACTGTGTATTATAACATGAAAAATGGCCGAGAAAATCAATTTCTTCAAAATAACCCATTTATCATTCTACGTATACCATTATTCCATATTATTATTCTACGCATTATTATTCTAAAAAAATATTACCTATAGACATCCGAGCATAGAGTTTAGGAATATATCAGATAATCTGACTGATTGTATGTTAAAATATGTTATATTGCGCTTTTTTCTACTTTTTAATCACTCCTTATGAGGAAGTAAGGAATCAACAAGAGGCATTCGCGACGTGTAAGGGAAGAAGAATGGAACATATTAAGTGGAGGGATAATTTGGAGTAGATATCAAACACATGATAAAAACAAATACTGAAATCCATTAAAAAACAAAACTAACTGGATGTTACAGTTCTAAAATGATTTGTTTTGCCGGCGATAGCATAAAGATCGGGGATTAGAAGAAACGTCGCCAGCAGAAGATAAACTACGAAGTGATTTATGAAGATCCATGACTACGTTAACAGCAATAATCTCTTCTTCTTCTGCTCCTTCATCTCTTCCTTGCATTTAGTAACATTTACAGACTTCTCTTATAACACAAACTCAGTCATGTATTGCATCATCTACTTTAAAGTTATTGCGGCCTAGATCTTTTATGTGTTTTCTACGCAAATGTTATAACATTTTACTTAAATGGTTTTACTCCCTTATAAAAACCGTTTATAAACGGTGATACTGTAAGTCCTACTTATAAAAAATTACATTGATATTATTGTAGTTACTTCATCGTGTAGTTAAACTTAAACTCTTAAGTCGGTCTTCCTTGTTGCTGTTGTAAATTTATAATTATTTATGCAAAATTAAGTTAGCAGGTGTAGTGGTTGAACTGTGCCTTTTTCAACTCATTCTTGCTAAACCTAGGTTTCATCTTTATTAAATATTGTTGCAAATTCCGCACATAAAAAACAATAGAACTAGATTACAGACGAAATATAAACATTTAAATTTTGAAGTTGCTTGATGTAATCATCTTGAATTCACTGATTAAACTAATTTTAAAAATACTTAACTAAGTGAATACGTATTTGCTTACTTGCTGACGCGTTTCAAAACATTCGTTCCTTTTACGAAACTAACCTCTACTGGCGGCATCGGTTGTGTGTAAAGACTCTAACGGGAATGGATCTATGAATGAGGAATAGGGTGGGTTGTTTGAGTTTTGTGTCATATAATAGAAAAGGCTGTTGACTTCAAAATGTGTATGATCATTTATTACGTTAAAATTAATTTAAAGTTTACAGAAAAAACTAGCATCTGTGAAATCTTAATAAAAAACAGTAACTTAATAAAAAATATTATTTTTAAAAATACAAAGAAATGTTAAGGCCCAATAATACCAATAATGGAAACATGTCAGCTGATATTGTAAGCTACTAGAATACCAGCTGGTAATTAACGGTCAATATTTAGAGTCCAGTTCACATATAACAATTTGTGAGACTTGTGCACCAGTAGAAACAGCGAAGGCAAAACAATAATATGAAGATAAATTATTAGGTTCACAATTGCTTAGAAACTCTTTAACGCCCTGCCACTTATTTTTGTACTTTGTCATTATTTTAATGATATTTACATGTCGTTACTTTCTAATAAACATTCAATGGATTATTGTCTTTCATCTTGTATTTTAAAATTACTGCAAAAGATTATATTAAATGTTTCAAATCCGATAACTAGACGATGTGATTTTAATATGTTGATGAAACCTTTCGATCTTTAACCACTCTTTGTTAAATATTTGATGATCTTAAAACTTCTTAAAAGTCCGAAACAAGTAGAGATTATTTTACATTTATACTCTCACACTTTCTATAACAAAATTACCCAAAAAATATTATAAAAACCAATTAAATTTATAGTAATATTTTGGAAGTAAAATTATTGTGGTATTACTTTGGTTAGGAAACACGAGTCAATATTTTTTTTAAATCTCCGTAGCAAATATGAAAATATTCCAATTTTTTTTTCATAAATAAGACTAACACACGGATCTTTAAGCTCTGAGTGCTTGTCATAGGCTTAGACTACTGTGAACTCCAAGGGTACCAATCAACACAATCCCGGCAATATTGATTTAAAACAAAGTTAAAACGGTAGTACAGTCTACTTCACAAATTAATTAAGAGTATCTAAACATTAAACGTTTGATAATGTGTTCTCCTTGTAAAATAACTGTTATATCAACTGTTACTCACGAAAAGAGTAAAAACTTTTGAATAAATGTAACTGAAACATTTTGATAGCACGTTTTATAGGAAATGACTGAAGCTTAACCTAAAGCTTAGAGCTTGCATGACACTAAGTTATTCATTAACTAATTGCGCCCCGTCTGTGACCTATATTCACTACTTAATCTAGCTAAACTACGCTAAAATATCCCAGTGGATCAAAGTCACTTGTGTTCATTGGATGGATTTAGTGGTAATTAAAATATGGCTCGAGCGTTTCATTAATTATGTTTTGAATGCAAAATCTACAAAATTATTAGGTTATATAGAAGTATTTTAAAGTTTAATTTATTTTTAATACGTTTAGAACGTCTCTGGATAGAAATGCTGTATGTTAAAATTTAATACTGATCCTGCAACGACAAAGGCAACAAATCAAATCTGATTGAAAGAATCAAGAAACTAAAACAGTGGTATATTCTCTAAATTATTAAATAATATCTTATTTGAAGCTTACTCAAGCTTACCCTTGATAATATTCTGTCTTGACTATAAAGCTATTTAATATTTTTAATTAGTTAAAAAAATAAAACTTTATGTCTAATAAAAAGTAAAAATTTTATTTTATATTTTAGAAAGTGTTATGAAAGGATACTGGTTCTTTCTCACACGGGTTTTTGTATAAATATCCAAATTTAAGTTTCTATAAAAATAATTCCATTTCTATGTTATAATATACGGATCTAAAATTTTAAAATATTTATCTAATATAGAAAATATTGAACTTTTTATTAGACTACAAAAGAGTTTATTATTTACAAGAGAATATTTTTAATTTATTATTTTATTGTTTATGTAATTGTGTTTATGCAATACTACAGCATATACTATATCTAATTTAATTATTTTTTCTAAAAATCAAGGTATCTTGTAAACAAATAAGCTAATACAAACAAAAAACTTTAAAATAAATTCCTAATTGGGTCAACAAGGAAAGATTTTATTTTAGTTACATTTTATTAAATAATTACAAATAATATAAATAGAGTATCATAACCTATGCATTAAAAAACTTCCACATTACCACATTACGTATAATGTTTTTACGTTTTGTACCATATTACCTAAAACATAAAATCAGCTGTTTTTTGAAATCATATGTTTTATGCCAAATGGGACGAAATTACTTGGTATAAATGGTATATTGCACGCTTTGCTAATTTTGCTAATAGCTTTTCTCCCATATAAAACTAAAACATATTTACAAATTTAATTAATATTTTTTTAAAAACTG
>JBAIZL010000001.1:125216930-125219430 GCA_036971475.1 Prosapia bicincta
TCAACTAATATTAATAAACTGTTCTTTGTTTGTAATTAAGAATGGGTAATATTATATAGTTTACTAAAACTTCTCAACAAACCGTATTAATTTTTTAAAAATGTGTGCTTCAAATTTATTTCTTTAAAAAAAAGTAGAATTATGGCACCGAAAAAGGATTTTCGAATTAAACAATATTTTATCTTTTATAAACAAACGAGATGTTCTTTTATGAGTTCTGAACTGATTTCTGTAAAAATCTAAAGATCAAACTATTTAAATACACAATATTTTGTTGAAAAAATTGCTTTGGTAAAATTATAAAATAAAAATTTGGATTACAATAAAAGTCTACGAAAAATGATTTCCATAAACATTTCATAGTATCTACATTGGAGTTTCCACATTTACGTAAACGTCCGATAATTTTTACATTTTTTGCAGAGCTTTTTTGAATTATATTTTTTTTCACTAAACTGGCTTCACTTGTCCCTCTATGGTTCATGTTACAAGCTGAGCAAACATCTGTGATCCTCGAACCTACATCCCGGACACCTTGATATTTTTTAAGAATTACTATCCTTTAACAATATTCTCGTGGAGTTTAAGACAGCATCTTGCCCTTAGAATAATATTTTCCAACGTACACAATTTGTCCTCCTTAGATCATATTAACACATTGAAGTAGAAGGACGCTTTTTACATAATTCTCAAGTTCCATAGATCCTTGTACTTAGAAGAAGATGATAGGAACATTATATGTGCATTCATTCCATAATAGCATTCATAAATTCTTTGTAAATATTTCGTTCATCTCTAAACACTGATATTTACACAGGTTTTCATTTAGGTTTCAAACCTTCTGTTGCGACAATGTCAAGGTAATTGATTAATTATATTATAAATATGTAACGTATTGAAACATAATCAAGTTAGGCCTATACACGTTTTCTTACACGTTTATTACTAATATTATATTATTTTATCCTTTTATTAAAGATGAAATCAGTTATTAGTCTTTTTTAAAACAAAATCATTTCATGTTAAACACATTTTGTAAGTTTCATCGTTTGTATATATATATATATATATATATATATATATATATATATATATATATATATATATATATATATGATGAATAGTTACTATCTGGAGTACATCCGTTCATTCTGCAGTGAATAAATTCGCAGTTCCGACGTTTCGCTAGAATCTCATCCAGCATTGACGAGGTGAACCCAACAACAGTTGACTCGCTCTTCTACGAGTATAATTTCGTAAGCCGAATTTTGAGAAAATTTGTGGGAGCTTTTAAGGTCGAACAGAGCTGGGAGGCGGCTCAAATTAAAGTTATTGACGCGAAGGAGCGAAAAAAATATAGGGTTTTCTCAATTTACAACATTTATAGGATTTTGAGGAACTTAAAGTTACCAAAAATCTCCAAAAGAAATACATTGCAATGAAAAACAGCTGAGTATGATTTTCAAATATTCCAGCCAAGAAACAGCTGTACAAATATTATATTAAAAACAGCCGAGTACAAATATTTTAACAGTATTAAAGGTTAATTAGACTTATCGGGGTACATATCTCGTATGTTTGAAAAGTTTATTAAAGTAGATATATTCACTGGTTCTGGAAAAGGAAACATCATATTTTTACCAATAATGAAATTATTATCAACATCCTGACATGCCATTTCAAAGGAAAAGGAACCAATTTCCTTAGGACTTACATTTTCAATAAATATAAGTAAGGCTTCAATCGACCAAACCAGTTTTTACACATGATCAACTTTACGTTGCACTTAGTTGAGTAAAATCTTAAAATAGATTAAAAATAAATATTAATAATATGATTGGTCAAGAAAATCGAATTGGAAAAAAATTCACAAAAATATAAAGTTTATTAGGAAATTTTATTATAAAAAACTTCAATTATATTAAAATAATTTCTATTGAAAAAAAATTATTATACAAAAGTTTAAAATTTGACTCAATATGAATAGGGGCATTTGTCTCTACAAGCCCTAGTTTATTATATTTGCGAATCGACTTCTAGGAGTATTAATTACGTGCTCTCGAATATAGAAGCTCAATAAAGCTTATATCCAGAATATATACATATATATATATATATATATATATATATATATATATATATATATATATATATATATATATATATAACAAATATATATTATGTTTTCTTGTTAATTAGCGAGATAAATTTAATTATGACTATTTGTAACTTTCCATACAATGGAACAAATCGCAATAATAACAATCAAACTATACTTTAAAAATCACAGTTTATATATTTTTGAGATATTTTTAAGTTGAAATAAATTAATATTACCTTCGTTCCATTAACTCGGAAGATGTTAGAGATAAATAGAGATCAATAAATTAATTTATATTTATTAATTTTTGTGTTGAATTTATTATAATAAAAGCATTAAACATATATACACTTCCATTTACAATCACATATACAATAGTTTCCCATTTTTAAAAACATC
>JBAIZL010000001.1:125224430-125284430 GCA_036971475.1 Prosapia bicincta
ATTTATCACCGGCTGGAAAGATAACCCAAGAATTAATCGATAATAATCAACTCCAAGTCATAGATACCCCTCCAACATTCTCATCATATACTGGAAATTTATCAAGACCGGACTTAGTAATAACCCATCTAAATATTGCTGACAGAGCCAATGCAAAACTACTGGAGGATGCAGGCGGTTGTGGCCACAGAGCTATACTCATAACCATAGAGACAAATAAGAGCGAATACATAATTACCTGAGCCCTCAGATGGAATTTTAAGAAAGCAGACTGGAGCAAATATCGAAGGGTTACAGATGAGGCTCTCGGCAATTTAGTGCTTCCAGAAATACCCGAGAAAGCTACCCGCCTTATTAATCAAATAACTATCGAATGCGCTCTTAAATGTGTACCCAGAGGGCAAGTAAAAAAGTTTAGACCCTACTGGAATGCAACGCTAACCTCGCTAAAGAAAAAACGCAATCAATCACGTAAAATAGCCGAAAGAACAAAAACTCAACAAGATTTGAGATGCCTTAGAAAACACCAAGCTGAATTACACCACGAAGTAAAGACATCAAAACGATTGGCTTTCAAATCTTTTATTGCTAATTTGGACTACAGAAAGGATGGCACCAAAGCCCATCGCTATATATCTCGGCTAAATAACCTTGCCCCCAAAAAAATTCGACAGCCTATACAGTACTCAGGTAAATTCTTCGCAGACCCATACGAGGCTGCAGATGCACTAAGCCTTACACCAAAATCAGCCGCACAAGTGTGGATAAAACCGTCACTAAGACCCTGCGTAAAACGCCAATACCATCTTGCCTCGAAGAGAAGACACACGAACTCTTCACATCACCTTTTACAATCACGGAACTGGAATTGGCTTTAGCACAAACCAAACTTAAAAAAGCTGCAGGTATTGATGAGATATATCCGGAATTCATTGTCAACTTGGGAGACGAAGCCAAGAAAACCTTTGTAGCCTTGATGAACCTAACCTGGAAACATTATGTACCTCAGCAATGGAGAAAAGCCGAAATATTACCTGTTCTGAAAAAGGATAAACCTCCTGATCAACCCGAAAGTTACAGGCCTATATCCCTAACCAGCGCCAGCTTTAAAGTGGCAGAAAAGATAGTGGTCCACCGACCTAATCAGACATCGAACAAAAAGGCGTGCTAGACGATGCTAAAGCCGGGTTTCGAAGACACCGTAGTACTATGGATCATGTAATGAATTTTACACAACACGTCAAAGATGGATACCACAAAAGGATGTCTACTCTGGCGGTACTAGTGGATTTCAAGGCCGCCTACGATACAGTGTGGAGGCCAATGCTTTTACACAAATTGGCAACAAATGGCATATCCGGAAACCTTTTTAGGTGGATCAAATCGCCGCTGTCACAAAGAATATTTCGAGTGCAATACAGCAACCGAAAGTCGAGATTTCGTATTCAAAAACAATGCCTCGCTCAAGCAGCTGTGCTTAGCTGCACGCTGTTTAACATCATGATTGATGATGTACTTGACGCCGTTAAGGAAGTGACAGGAATCAAAGCACTATTATATGCGGACGAGTTACTTATGTGGGCAACGAGCAGCAGTATCCTAGCGCTTGAAACAGCATTAAATGACGCTCTCAGAAAGTTGGAAATGTGGACAAGTTATAATTCGATGACGATTAGCTCCACAAAAACCACTTTTCAACTGTTCATGCTTTCCACCAAAGTACCCCGCATCTCTTTGTATTACAAAAACGATCTGTTGGAAGAAAGTAGTCTCTCCAAATATCTGGGTGTAGTACTTGATAGACGTCTGACATGGGGTCCTCATGTCAAACAGTGCGCGGAAAAAGCAACAAAAAGAACTAAAATATTAAAAAGACTGACAGCTACAACATGGGGTGCCAGCCAGGATGTCCTAATAACTACCTATAAGTCATATATCAGACCTGTCCTTGACTACGGAAGTGAAGTGAACATCACAAGCAACCGTAACACCCTCAGTAAATTGGACATTGTGCAGAACGCAGCTTTAAGGATCATAACGGGTGTACCTAAATCCACACCCATTGCAGCAATGGAGGCACAAACGAAGTGTAGTTCAATGGAAAGCTATAGAGAGAAAATAGCTCTCCGATCCTGGCAGAGACACAGAGGAGTACACACTCATTGGACAAGCTACAGACAAGCCACGACCCGACTGAAGGCTCAAATAACCCCAATGGCGTCCTATGAAAGGGTGGCCTTGAAGTATGGAATAGCCTTAGAGAAGCCAGCACTGCTTACAGATTACCGCGAGTTTTTCCACAATTTACCAAAAGCTAATTGGGGATTGAAGAACCACAGTAGTAGATCGCGCCCTAGACTAGGACAGCCACCCCTAAACTCGGCCGCTACGTAACCTAGGACTATAGGGGTAGTTTTGGATGATGCTCAAGGTCATCCCTACCTTGACCCCAGACCCGGGGGTGGTTTCGACCACGTTCAGGGGGGTAGGGGGTAGTTTTTCGAAAAAAAAAAAAAAAAATCCGCCGCTACGTAACCTAGGACTATAGGGGTAGTTTCGGATGATGCAGGAGGTCACCGCGGCCCCGACCCCAGACCCGGGGGTGGTTTCGACCACGTCTAGAGGGGTAGGGGGTAGTTTTTCGAAATTTTTTTTATTTTAACCTAACTCGGCCGCTACGTAACCTAGGACTATAGGGGTAGTTTTGGATGTTGCAGAGGCCTGACGCCGACCCTCACCCAACCCTAAGGGCGGTTTTGACCAAGCCTAAAGGGGCGGTAAATGGAAAAAAATAAATTCCAACCAGCTAACCCAAGCTAGCCAAAATGTATCCAACCCAAACAACCCCTAGGTGCAGGGGACATCTCAGCTACGTTCAGGACCATCTCCGGGGGTAGCATCGGGGGTGGATTGGGGGTGGGGGGTAGTTTTCGAAAAAATTTTGGAAAAACGTTTCTTGACCGATAGGATGAGTCTAGAGTGTATTATCGCGTCGGTAGGGGTAGTTTCACCTAGGGGTAGTTTTTGAATAAAATACGAAAATGCCAAAAATCGAACGGTTTGATCGAATGGCTGTATGGGATATGTCTAGAGTCCAATAAGGAACGCTGCGGGGGTGGATTCACCGAGGGGTAGTTTTTACAAAAAATATGAAATTGCCGAAAATCGAACGGCTGGATCAAATGACCGTATATGGTATGGTTAAAGTCCATTATGGACGACTGTGGGGGTGGTTTCACCTGTAATCAGATTGCCAAAAATGATCGGTGACCTAGGTAAAAGTCACCGCCGAACCCGCGCTTGAGGTAACACCGCCTAAGAGCGGGTAAAGCTAACACGGAGCACGGTCTCGGTTAAAGCCAATCCAAGCCTAGCCACCCAGCAGCAAGGCCTTAGGTAAAGCTAACACGGAGCTAGCCCTAGGGTAAAGACATCTCTTAGGTAAAGTAACCCTGGAATAGCTTGGGTGGTGGGGGTAACTTTTGGAAAGATTTAATGGTTATCTGATGACGTATCAGCACCCGAGCAACTCTATGCAAGTAGTAGGCTCACCCTAACTATAGTGGTCTACCCCAAAACGATTTGGGTGATGAGGGGCCCTGGGGTATATGATTGGCAAACTCAAATTTGACTATCCTACTAAATTAATAAACAATGCAGTCAGCCTATAAGTAAAGCTACATAAGAGCAGGGCTAGGACGGTTGCTATATCAACTACCAAGAGAAATACCTCCACCAAGTCTTAGGTAAAGCTATCTGTGGAGCAAGGCCACAGGTAAAACCATCCCTTATGCCAAACCATAGGTAAAGCCATCCAGGTGTCGGACCTTCGGTAAATTCACACCAGGAGTCGGGCTTGAGGTAAAGCCGCCTAGGAGCCAGGCCTTAGGTAAAGCTACCACTGAGGCAGACCTTCGGTAAAGTAACCGCGGAGTTGGGCTTGAGGTAAAGCCGCCTAGGAGCCAGGCCCTAGGCAAAGCTACCATTGAGGCAGACCATCGGTAAAGCTACCATGGAGTAGGGGCCTAGGTAAAGCTACCATGGAGTTAGACCATAGGTAAAGCAAACACGGAGCAAGGACTCAGGTAAAAGCTATCTCGAAGCCAGCCGATAGGTAAAGTAACCCTGGATTTCGGTTAGATCAAACGACCAACGACCTACATAGAGTTCAAATAGTCAACAAGTTGAATCGGCCAATCACAACGCAGGGGCCCGGTAGGCCTACGTAAACGGTCAATGTAAGACGAGAAGGCCTATATAACGTGTTAAACCAATATATATGACAGCCCACATAATGTGTTAAACAAATATGCAAGCCTACATACATACTATGCTATGCCGACATACTATGTCGGTAAATCACCGGCCAAAGCCTATATGAACTGAGATAGTTTCACCTCATATATCAGGCAGAACCACGGGCAGGCAACCGTATAATATGGGGAGTACTATAAGGTATAGCTAAACCAATATATACGATAGCCCACATAATGTGTTAAACAAATACGCAAGCTTGCATACATACTATGCTAGGCCTACATACATGAATCCCTAAATGCGCCTACTATGTCGGTAAATCACTGGCCACAGCCCATATGAACAGAGATAGTTTCACCTCATATATCAGGTAGAACCTGGCAATCGTATAATATGGGAAGTACTATAAGGTACATCTACCAATGCATAACCTATCAAGCCCGTGATGGTCAACAAATATTACAATATAATTAAAAAAAAGTTACGCAACCCATATACATACAGTGCTAAACCAACATTCAGGCATATATACTTTGTTAAACCAGCATGCAATATACTCTAAATAGCCATAACGGTGTTAAACCAACATGCAGGTTAACCCATATACATCCTGTATTAGGCCAATATTCCCGTTACCCACATATGCCTATATAATATGTTAAGCCAGGATGAATGATAGCTTATATAGTGTGTTAAACAAAAACGCTTGTAAACCCACATAAATAATATGCTAAGCCTACATACTGTGCTAAACAGATATGCGTGTAAACCTACATAAATACCATGCTAACCAGCATGGATGCTATCCTACATAAGCTTATATACTATGTTAAACCAGCACGCAATATACTCTAAATAGCCATATATATGCTGTTAAACAAATATGCGTGTAAACCCACATAAATACGCCAAGCCAATATCCATGCTATCATAGATAGGCGTATATACTATGTTAGGCCTACATACAGCGTTAAACAAACATGTTTGCAAGCTTGCACACATATTATGCTAAGAAGACATGGGCCTGAACACATTATATCCAGTGCATAGTTTAGCTAACGGATATCACACACTATCCTACAAGTGGCCCACAAATTACCACATAATACCTGATACATAGCTAGACTAATCATTAACACATAGTATTCCCCAACACATAATATCCGGTGCATAGCCTCGCTAAATAAGCATAAACTCCCCAAAATTGGCTTATCAATTATGTATGGTCTAGATATAGTCACACATGTCATATCAAAAGTCAGCTGGAAAGAAACACTAGCCTGGTATATACTATGTTAAACCAGCATGCAATATACTCTAAATAGCCATATATACGCTGTTAAACAAATATGCGTGTAAACCTACATAAATACTACGCCAAGCCAATATCCATGCTATCATAGATAGGCGTATATACTATGTTAGGCCCACATACTGCGTTAAACAAACATGTGTGTAAGCCTGCATGCATATTATGCTAAATCGACAAGGGCCAACAAATTATATCCAATGCACAGTTTAGCTAAAGGGCTATCACACACTATCCTACAAATTACCACATAATACCTGATCAATAACATATAGTATCCGATGCATAGCCCGACGAAGGGTTAACATATAGTATCCGATAAGTAGCCTGAGTAGGCCCCAACACATAATATCCGGTGCATAGCCTAGCTAAATAAGCATAAACTCCCCAAAATTGGCATATCAATTATGTATGGTCTAGATTTAGTCACACATGTCATTTCAAAAGTCAGCTGGAAAGAAACACTAGCCTGGCTAATCATTAACACATAGTAGGCCCCAACACATAATCTCCAGTGCATAGCCAGGCTAATGTTCATCATGTATAGCTTGAGTATGGTTTATCCAAAGCATAGCTTGACTATGATTATCACATGAGTAGGTTGATTACAAACTAACACATAATAATCATTGCATAGTCTGGCTAATGGTTATTAAATAGTACCTGTTGCATAGCTAGGCTAATGATCAACACATAGTACCCGATGCATAGTCTGACTAGGGTAAACACATAGTATCCGAACCATAGATTGACTAATGGTTAACACATGGTATCCAAAGCATAGCTAGGCTAGTGAATAACTAATGGGTAGCACATAGTAGCCGATGCTGAGCCTGGCTATGGAATATCACATATTATCTGATGTGTAGCCTGACTAATGGTTAACACAGCCAATGCATAGCTAGGCTAATGATTAACATAAAGTATCCAATGCATGGCTTGGGTAATGTATATAGTTAGCCTACATTCTGTGTTATCTGTGTAAACCCACATACTATGCTAAGCTGGTTATCCATAGACACAAGTCTATGGTGATGCAAGAGTAACCAGCACCCTGACAACAGATACCTAGCATGATCATAGCCTACATTGTCTGATAACAGATACCTAGCCTGACCATAGCCTACATAGCTAGACAAAAGATACATAACTAGACAATAGATACCTAGCCCGACAACAGACACCAATCCTGGAATCAAATACATAGCACGACAAACGATGCATAGCCCGACAAGGGCTAGCACATAGTATCCGAGGTATAGAATGACTAACGGCTAACACATGGTATCCAAAGCATAACTAGGCTAGTGAATAACTAATGGTTAGTTTGACTATGGTTAACACACACAGTGTCCGATGCATAGCCTAGCTAATGGATAACACATAGTAACCTATGCCTAGCCTGACTAGGGCTAACACATAGTACCCGATGAATGGCTCGACTAAGGCCAACACACAGTATCCGATGCACAACTTAGGATCGAATATGACGTCATCCAGGGCGGAGATGGTGGCTATGTTGATACCGTGATGGCCAGTGTAGGCTAGATCAAATAACCAGCGTTTCAACCAAACTACTGTCTTACGCTAAGTTTAACCAACCAACCAACATACGCGAAGTTCAAACGAACAACATTTACACCAAGCTCAAATAGGCTATAGCGGCTATACCCAGATCAACGTATCAGCTAATCAAAATGAAAAACTTACGCTAATCAACCAACATCTACACCGAGGTCAAATGGGTTATGGTTAGCGAAGGCACTGGCAAAAGCTTTAAGCCCTAGACATAATTATAGCTATCAACGCGTACCAAAATAGCTATGCAGAAACCGTCAAGGCCATTACACATATTGTCCAGGTATGTTCTCCATCAAACCGAGACTTTAGACACCATCTCTGTAAAACAGCTAACAAATTATACTCTACCACAATAGGTATGTCAAAACTGTTACCGGCTCATAATCTAAGACAGTGGTTACGTAACGCCCTTTATCAATTTAAGATCTTAAGAGATATCTTCGTAAAGACAGCTACCAACCCATATTATATCACAATAGTTACGTTAGAGCTACCGCTGCTCACCCTACCATAATAGCTACGTACAGAAGGTTAATATTGTATAACCTATCACAAGACTTATGTAAAAACAGCTAGGCATAACCTGTCACACAATAACTGCGTAAAGGCAGCTAACAAGGCCTACCCCCATTAAAATAGCTACGAAAAGATAACATCCAATACATACCCTATCATATTAGCTATTTAAAGACAATAAATGCGTAAAGGCAGCTAACAATGCCTACCCCAGTAAAATAGCTACGAAAAGATAACAACCAATACATAACTTATCATAATAGCTATGTAAAGACAGCTAAAGATGCATAACCTAACTCAGTAATGATTGCTATTAAATAATGAACCATTACACTAGCCACGTAAAGACAGCCACCAACATCACAATAGCTACGTAAAAACAGTTATCGACCCGTGACCAAGATAATACTTACGTAAGATCTATATCAGTGCTAAGACAATAGCTCCGTAAGGAAAACCTACCACCTCATGAACTACGACAACAGCAAGGTGTGGACGGCTACCAATACATTACTTATCACAGCTACCAACACATAACTCGGCACACTAGCTAAGTAAATAGCGCCACGATTGAATAGCCTATCACACAGGCTAATTGACGGTCACTAACTAAACCATCACAATATCTCTGTACAAGGCAGATGGCGCGATGATCCTCATCTTTATCGCACACCTAACAGTAGGTTAGGTTAGAAGCACTCTGGCTAGCTTAGGTTAGTGTGTTGAAAAACTACCCCTCTAGACGTGGTTGAACACCCAACAGTAGGTTAGGTTAGAAGCACTCTGGCTAGCTTAGGTTAGTGGGTTGAAAATAATTTTTTCTAAAAACTACCCCTCTAAACGTGGTTGAACCCTCCCCCAAGGCTACGATCAAGGTCACATCGACCGCCTGCATCATCCAAAACCACCCCTAACTTCTACAACCACAGATCAGTGATGGCGGTGATGGAGATACGACCAACCTTTGAAAGTTAGGGGTGGTTTTGGATGATGCAGGCGGTCGATGTGACCTTGATCGTAGCCTTGGGGGAGGGTTCAACCACGTTTAGAGGGGTAGTTTTTAGAAAAAATTATTTTCAACCCACTAACCTAAGCTAGCCAGAGTGCTTCTAACCTAACCTACTGTTGGGTGTTCAACCACGTCTAGAGGGGTAGTTTTTCAACACACTAACCTAAGCTAGCCAGAGTGCTTCTAACCTAACCTACTGTTAGGTGTGCGATAAAGATGAGGATCATCGCGCCATCTGCCTTGTACAGAGATATTGTGATGGTTTAGTTAGTGACCGTCAATTAGCCTGTGTGATAGGCTATTCAATCGTGGCGCTATTTACTTAGCTAGTGTGCCGAGTTATGTGTTGGTAGCTGTGATAAGTAATGTATTGGTAGCCGTCCACACCTTGCTGTTGTCGTAGTTCATGAGGTGGTAGGTTTTCCTTACGGAGCTATTGTCTTAGCACTGATATAGATCTTACGTAAGTATTATCTTGGTCACGGGTCGATAACTGTTTTTACGTAGCTATTGTGATGTTGGTGGCTGTCTTTACGTGGCTAGTGTAATGGTTCATTATTTAATAGCAATCATTACTGAGTTAGGTTATGCATCTTTAGCTGTCTTTACATAGCTATTATGATAAGTTATGTATTGGTTGTTATCTTTTCGTAGCTATTTTACTGGGGTAGGCATTGTTAGCTGCCTTTACGCATTTATTGTCTTTAAATAGCTAATATGATAGGGTATGTATTGGATGTTATCTTTTCGTAGCTATTTTAATGGGGGTAGGCCTTGTTAGCTGCCTTTACGCAGTTATTGTGTGACAGGTTATGCCTAGCTGTTTTTACATAAGTCTTGTGATAGGTTATACAATATTAACCTTCTGTACGTAGCTATTATGGTAGGGTGAGCAGCGGTAGCTCTAACGTAACTATTGTGATATAATATGGGTTGGTAGCTGTCTTTACGAAGATATCTCTTAAGATCTTAAATTGATAAAGGGCGTTACGTAACCACTGTCTTAGATTATGAGCCGGTAACAGTTTTGACATACCTATTGTGGTAGAGTATAATTTGTTAGCTGTTTTACAGAGATGGTGTCTAAAGTCTCGGTTTGATGGAGAACATACCTGGACAATATGTGTAATGGCCTTGACGGTTTCTGCATAGCTATTTTGGTACGCGTTGATAGCTATAATTATGTCTAGGGCTTAAAGCTTTTGCCAGTGCCTTCGCTAACCATAACCCATTTGACCTCGGTGTAGATGTTGGTTGATTAGCGTAAGTTTTTCATTTTGATTAGCTGATACGTTGATCTGGGTATAGCCGCTATAGCCTATTTGAGCTTGGTGTAAATGTTGTTCGTTTGAACTTCGCGTATGTTGGTTGGTTGGTTAAACTTAGCGTAAGACAGTAGTTTGGTTGAAACGCTGGTTATTTGATCTAGCCTACACTGGCCATCACGGTATCAACATAGCCACCATCTCCGCCCTGGATGACGTCATATTCGATCCTAAGTTGTGCATCGGATACTGTGTGTTGGCCTTAGTCGAGCCATTCATCGGGTACTATGTGTTAGCCCTAGTCAGGCTAGGCATAGGTTACTATGTGTTATCCATTAGCTAGGCTATGCATCGGACACTGTGTGTGTTAACCATAGTCAAACTAACCATTAGTTATTCACTAGCCTAGTTATGCTTTGGATACCATGTGTTAGCCGTTAGTCATTCTATACCTCGGATACTATGTGCTAGCCCTTGTCGGGCTATGCATCGTTTGTCGTGCTATGTATTTGATTCCAGGATTGGTGTCTGTTGTCGGGCTAGGTATCTATTGTCTAGTTATGTATCTTTTGTCTAGCTATGTAGGCTATGGTCAGGCTAGGTATCTGTTATCAGACAATGTAGGCTATGATCATGCTAGGTATCTGTTGTCAGGGTGCTGGTTACTCTTGCATCACCATAGACTTGTGTCTATGGATAACCAGCTTAGCATAGTATGTGGGTTTACACAGATAACACAGAATGTAGGCTAACTATATACATTACCCAAGCCATGCATTGGATACTTTATGTTAATCATTAGCCTAGCTATGCATTGGCTGTGTTAACCATTAGTCAGGCTACACATCAGATAATATGTGATATTCCATAGCCAGGCTCAGCATCGGCTACTATGTGCTACCCATTAGTTATTCACTAGCCTAGCTATGCTTTGGATACCATGTGTTAACCATTAGTCAATCTATGGTTCGGATACTATGTGTTTACCCTAGTCAGACTATGCATCGGGTACTATGTGTTGATCATTAGCCTAGCTATGCAACAGGTACTATTTAATAACCATTAGCCAGACTATGCAATGATTATTATGTGTTAGTTTGTAATCAACCTACTCATGTGATAATCATAGTCAAGCTATGCTTTGGATAAACCATACTCAAGCTATACATGATGAACATTAGCCTGGCTATGCACTGGAGATTATGTGTTGGGGCCTACTATGTGTTAATGATTAGCCAGGCTAGTGTTTCTTTCCAGCTGACTTTTGAAATGACATGTGTGACTAAATCTAGACCATACATAATTGATATGCCAATTTTGGGGAGTTTATGCTTATTTAGCTAGGCTATGCACCGGATATTATGTGTTGGGGCCTACTCAGGCTACTTATCGGATACTATATGTTAACCCTTCGTCGGGCTATGCATCGGATACTATATGTTATTGATCAGGTATTATGTGGTAATTTGTAGGATAGTGTGTGATAGCCCTTTAGCTAAACTGTGCATTGGATATAATTTGTTGGCCCTTGTCGATTTAGCATAATATGCATGCAGGCTTACACACATGTTTGTTTAACGCAGTATGTGGGCCTAACATAGTATATACGCCTATCTATGATAGCATGGATATTGGCTTGGCGTAGTATTTATGTAGGTTTACACGCATATTTGTTTAACAGCGTATATATGGCTATTTAGAGTATATTGCATGCTGGTTTAACATAGTATATACCAGGCTAGTGTTTCTTTCCAGCTGACTTTTGATATGACATGTGTGACTATATCTAGACCATACATAATTGATAAGCCAATTTTGGGGAGTTTATGCTTATTTAGCGAGGCTATGCACCGGATATTATGTGTTGGGGAATACTATGTGTTAATGATTAGTCTAGCTATGTATCAGGTATTATGTGGTAATTTGTGGGCCACTTGTAGGATAGTGTGTGATATCCGTTAGCTAAACTATGCACTGGATATAATGTGTTCAGGCCCATGTCTTCTTAGCATAATATGTGTGCAAGCTTGCAAACATGTTTGTTTAACGCTGTATGTAGGCCTAACATAGTATATACGCCTATCTATGATAGCATGGATATTGGCTTGGCGTATTTATGTGGGTTTACACGCATATTTGTTTAACAGCATATATATGGCTATTTAGAGTATATTGCGTGCTGGTTTAACATAGTATATAAGCTTATGTAGGATAGCATCCATGCTGGTTAGCATGGTATTTATGTAGGTTTACACGCATATCTGTTTAGCACAGTATGTAGGCTTAGCATATTATTTATGTGGGTTTACAAGCGTTTTTGTTTAACACACTATATAAGCTATCATTCATCCTGGCTTAACATATTATATAGGCATATGTGGGTAACGGGAATATTGGCCTAATACAGGATGTATATGGGTTAACCTGCATGTTGGTTTAACACCGTTATGGCTATTTAGAGTATATTGCATGCTGGTTTAACAAAGTATATATGCCTGAATGTTGGTTTAGCACTGTATGTATATGGGTTGCGTAACTTTTTTTTAATTATATTGTAATATTTGTTGACCATCACGGGCTTGATAGGTTATGCATTGGTAGATGTACCTTATAGTACTTCCCATATTATACGATTGCCAGGTTCTACCTGATATATGAGGTGAAACTATCTCTGTTCATATGGGCTGTGGCCAGTGATTTACCGACATAGTAGGCGCATTTAGGGATTCATGTATGTAGGCCTAGCATAGTATGTATGCAAGCTTGCGTATTTGTTTAACACATTATGTGGGCTATCGTATATATTGGTTTAGCTATACCTTATAGTACTCCCCATATTATACGGTTGCCTGCCCGTGGTTCTGCCTGATATATGAGGTGAAACTATCTCAGTTCATATAGGCTTTGGCCGGTGATTTACCGACATAGTATGTCGGCATAGCATAGTATGTATGTAGGCTTGCATATTTGTTTAACACATTATGTGGGCTGTCATATATATTGGTTTAACACGTTATATAGGCCTTCTCGTCTTACATTGACCGTTTACGTAGGCCTACCGGGCCCCTGCGTTGTGATTGGCCGATTCAACTTGTTGACTATTTGAACTCTATGTAGGTCGTTGGTCGTTTGATCTAACCGAAATCCAGGGTTACTTTACCTATCGGCTGGCTTCGAGATAGCTTTTACCTGAGTCCTTGCTCCGTGTTTGCTTTACCTATGGTCTAACTCCATGGTAGCTTTACCTAGGCCCCTACTCCATGGTAGCTTTACCGATGGTCTGCCTCAATGGTAGCTTTGCCTAGGGCCTGGCTCCTAGGCGGCTTTACCTCAAGCCCAACTCCGCGGTTACTTTACCGAAGGTCTGCCTCAGTGGTAGCTTTACCTAAGGCCTGGCTCCTAGGCGGCTTTACCTCAAGCCCGACTCCTGGTGTGAATTTACCGAAGGTCCGACACCTGGATGGCTTTACCTATGGTTTGGCATAAGGGATGGTTTTACCTGTGGCCTTGCTCCACAGATAGCTTTACCTAAGACTTGGTGGAGGTATTTCTCTTGGTAGTTGATATAGCAACCGTCCTAGCCCTGCTCTTATGTAGCTTTACTTATAGGCTGACTGCATTGTTTATTAATTTAGTAGGATAGTCAAATTTGAGTTTGCCAATCATATACCCCAGGGCCCCTCATCACCCAAATCGTTTTGGGGTAGACCACTATAGTTAGGGTGAGCCTACTACTTGCATAGAGTTGCTCGGGTGCTGATACGTCATCAGATAACCATTAA
Source organism: Prosapia bicincta (assembly GCA_036971475.1). Lineage (NCBI taxonomy): Eukaryota > Metazoa > Arthropoda > Insecta > Hemiptera > Cercopidae > Prosapia > Prosapia bicincta. Next base: position 125,238,150 of record JBAIZL010000001.1, read on the forward strand.
ATCTTTCCAAAAGTTACCCCCACCACCCAAGCTATTCCAGGGTTACTTTACCTAAGAGATGTCTTTACCCTAGGGCTAGCTCCGTGTTAGCTTTACCTAAGGCCTTGCTGCTGGGTGGCTAGGCTTGGATTGGCTTTAACCGAGACCGTGCTCCGTGTTAGCTTTACCCGCTCTTAGGCGGTGTTACCTCAAGCGCGGGTTCGGCGGTGACTTTTACCTAGGTCACCGATCATTTTTGGCAATCTGATTACAGGTGAAACCACCCCCACAGTCGTCCATAATGGACTTTAACCATACCATATACGGTCATTTGATCCAGCCGTTCGATTTTCGGCAATTTCATATTTTTTGTAAAAACTACCCCTCGGTGAATCCACCCCCGCAGCGTTCCTTATTGGACTCTAGACATATCCCATACAGCCATTCGATCAAACCGTTCGATTTTTGGCATTTTCGTATTTTATTCAAAAACTACCCCTAGGTGAAACTACCCCTACCGACGCGATAATACACTCTAGACTCATCCTATCGGTCAAGAAACGTTTTTCCAAAATTTTTTCGAAAACTACCCCCCACCCCCAATCCACCCCCGATGCTACCCCCGGAGATGGTCCTGAACGTAGCTGAGATGTCCCCTGCACCTAGGGGTTGTTTGGGTTGGATACATTTTGGCTAGCTTGGGTTAGCTGGTTGGAATTTATTTTTTTCCATTTACCGCCCCTTTAGGCTTGGTCAAAACCGCCCTTAGGGTTGGGTGAGGGTCGGCGTCAGGCCTCTGCAACATCCAAAACTACCCCTATAGTCCTAGGTTACGTAGCGGCCGAGTTAGGTTAAAATAAAAAAAATTTCGAAAAACTACCCCCTACCCCTCTAGACGTGGTCGAAACCACCCCCGGGTCTGGGGTCGGGGCCGCGGTGACCTCCTGCATCATCCGAAACTACCCCTATAGTCCTAGGTTACGTAGCGGCGGATTTTTTTTTTTTTTTTTTCGAAAAACTACCCCCTACCCCCCTGAACGTGGTCGAAACCACCCCCGGGTCTGGGGTCAAGGTAGGGATGACCTTGAGCATCATCCAAAACTACCCCTATAGTCCTAGGTTACGTAGCGGCCGAGTTTAGGGGTGGCTGTCCTAGTCTAGGGCGCGATCTACTCACAGTCAGTCAAAATCAGCATCCCTGGACGTAGAACTGAGGCAAGCAGCCCTGCATACAATCAATGAAGAGTACCCCCAACCAGAATGGTTACATATATACACGGATGGATCTTCAATACCGAAAACAGGTGCAACATGAGCTGCCTACTACAGTCATAATTTTGAGGGGTATCTAGCAGTGGGAACTCCCCAGACCAACTACGATGGAGAAATAGCAGCAGTACAAGCAGCAGCCGCAGAACTAAACAAAATAGCCCCTACACAGGCAGTTTTCTTCATCGATTCACAAGCGACAAGAAAAGCCCTGGAACACCTGGCGAATGGGGGTTGGTTTATAGCTTTACAATGGATCCCAAGCCATGTTGGCATCTATGGGAATGAGAGGGCAGACTTTCTGGCCAAGAAAGGCACATCCATGGCACAACCCATTTGCACGCCTTCGCTGCAAAGCACGAAAGCCCTCATCAATGCAACTATCGACCGGGCCAGCAAACTGCACCTCACACAGCAATCAGCAGGAAGAAAATGGGAAAACCTAGTCAGCACAGAGCCCATCGACCACAGACTTCCACGAGCTGTAGGCGTTACCAAGTTCAGAATGCAAACCTGCCATGACTACCTGGCCGCCCATCTACATCGCATCGGTGTGCTCCCAACACCGGAATGCCCTCTCTGTGGACACGATACGTTGGATGCGGATCATCTGATGAAGTGCAGCGCGCTCGACCATTCCGGAAAAGATGATGACCCACTGGTTCGACTATACTGGTCAGCGCTTCACCAAATGGCTCAACAGCCAAGGATGGGCGTTGGCTAGTAAGTATTTAAATACTTATGTACATTTCAATTTCAAAGCAAACTTTTTCACAGAAAAAGGTTTTTATGATTAAGAGGTTTTATTTGTTTAAAATCTAGGAAAATACTTGAATTTAACTTATGTGATATTTCGTTTATAACTTCCTAATGATATAGTTAAAACGTCGTGGTGGCCAGTTATCACTTTAGTTTACCACCCTTATCAAACTACTTACGTCCAAGATCCTACTTGGGCTGAACATTCGCCTATGTAATGATTAAATCCATAAACCTCCTTTAAATAAGCTACGTTTTGATCTCTGGGTAATTTTAGAAAAATAAATTTAACTTACAAAACATAGCTTTATTTAAACAAGTACACGTGTTTTATAGCTATCCTAAACAAGTTACTGTAATTTATTAATATATTTCAAGTGCATTTATAAATTAAAATCATGTTTAACAGACGTAGTTATAATTGCAGTAATTAAAGCCTGCGAACAACAAGATCTTTGTTAGATAGATTGTAATGATCCTAGGAAACCCCGGGTTCCAACTTTGCCTCAATGACTACTGTATTTAGTAATTACAGAAATGCAGAAAATTGAAACAGCTGATCTTTTTGCCCACGCTAGGCTTTAATATGATGTTATGACCGCCTATAAATATTCATAGCTTCCTGCAAAATCAGATAAATGCAGCTCCCTGCTTTTAAAAATACATCAACAACTACGCACTACGAGGACTAATGCCTAGGTGGATGCGGTAGTCGTGGTGAAATTCCTAAAACATGTGATCACTAGATAATGTACGTTTTGTTTTAAATAAATGCTAGTCGACAAGTGGTCTTTAAAATCTAACCTCTTTTTAGATTAACTAATATCTTCACGTTACAAAAATTGCAGATTATTGTATTAAATCAATGTTAGTCGACAAGGGGTTTTCAAAACCTAACCTCTTTTAGATAAACTAACACCTTCACGTTACAAAAATAGCAGATGATTGTATTAAATCAATGTTAGTCGACAAGTGGGTTTTCAAAACCTAACCTCTTTTAGATAAACTAACTTCTTCACGATACAAAAATAGGAGACTATTGTTTACATTATTTAAACAAATTCTTAATTCTATTTTCTTTGACCATATAACTCACATCGCGGTTTTGAGTGACATATCTCTTCACATGTGGCTTCCCACGCGACACAATAACTTTCTCCTATTTATGTTTCCAGAGGATAATACTATATTATCTTTAATAAAACGTAATTCTATTTATCCTTTTCTATCCTTCTTCCTACAAAGAGTGCAAGGTTAAACACCTCTTTATGATCCTGGTAGAGAGTAAGTGTACGTCAGGTGTGTTATCCTGACCACGTGATCTCTCCAATAGCATTCATAGGTCAGGTGTGTTATCCTGCACACGTGATCTATCCAATAGCATTCATACGACAGGTGTGTTTCCTGTAGACGTGATCACGTGATCTCTCCAATAGCACTCACCGGACATTTTTATGTCGCTATTTTATACCTAGCTACATTCATTACCCTTTCATATCCTTCGTAAGTGATTGTAGCTATCGTGGCTGTTATCACCCTTAAAAACTCCCTAAAATATACACACCCCCTAAAACCCCCTACAGAAAAAAGTCTTATGTATAATTTACAATTTACATGTGGCATTATTATAGAACTTTTTATTATATATTATTACATATTACAAAACATAATTTTAAACAAATTTAATAAAATTCAGATTTTTTGAAAAATTGTCACAGACTAATAGTTTTGTTCTTCGAAGTCTAGTTCAACTGTTTTTTAATTTTAAAACTATTATTTTTTGCTACTTCAGAGCAATAACTGATAAACTATGTAACATTTCTCGGAGCTATAGTAGCCATACATTTTAAACTTTCACGTGTAAAATGCAGTAATGTCCCTCATGAAATTGTAATTATACCCGTTTTCACTTCCAAAATAAACAAAGTAGCAATAACAAATTGAATAGTAAAACTCGTAAAACAAAACATTTATAAATAACTGGATAAAGGTATAAAACAATACACAACACTATACGCTTCTAGAAATGTAAATATTTATAATAATAAAAAAGTTAAGAAAATTAAACAATTAAAGGTAAACGTTTAGGGAAAATATTATTGTTAGCAGGTAATGATTTCAATTTAATTCTCGTCCGTACGGTAGAGAACAATTTATTTCTAGCAATATATATATATATATATATATATATATATATATATATATATATATTTATGTCCTACAAATACGAGTATATTAAAGAATATTATTAATTATGGATATAGTTGGCCTACATTAAGTTTGAAATTATTTATACTATATTGCTATTTGTATTATACTAAAATATATGTAATATCGACCATTATTATAAATGATAATACAAAATTTTTACTATACATTTTTTACTATACAAAATTAAATCCTATTATTATACGTAACATATAATTATAAGCCTATTACATATTTTAATTAATTATTTAACCTAAATTTAATAAAATTATGGCATTTAATTATCGAACTTTAATAGCAAACAATTTTATTTTATTGGTTTCAAGAATAATGTTTTGAAACTCCTACATAAACAAACCTAACCAATACGTTATAGCTTCGAGCAGACGGAAATCTATTCATAGTAAAGGGTAATATAATATTCCTTGAATTAAATCAGCTGTTACTCTACAGACTTTAGCCATATTTAAAGGAAATTATACTTTCAATGATTTACTATCAGTCATTACTTACATAATAAAGTTGGATAGTTTATACCTTTTAGTGTTTAGGGGTAAATAATCAATCAATAAATCCTCTGTTTGTATCAACTCCAGGGTGATGCAGGGTTAAAAGAATAATCCACTCCTGACGTACATTTAAAATTAAATTTAATTGTAAGAAAATAGCAAAAACTCTCTCTCTCTCTCTCTCTCTCTCTCTCTCTATATATATATATATATATATATATATATATATATATATATGTGTGTGTGTGTGTGTGTGTGTGTGTGTGTGTGTGTGTGTTTTTTTTTTTTTTTTAGGAGGTGGGGGAAAGATCTTCAAAAGACACCCGATGTTATGGGTAGTGTCGGATTCATCTGAGTATGGAGCCGAGACGCCTACCGACTAAAAAAACCCCCTTCTCCACTTTCCAAAAGCCTTAATTCCCCGCGGGACCGCCGCTAGGCACTACTTCACGGGGCGGCAGTAGCGCTTACGCTCTCCCATCTTTTTCCTTCCCTACGTCCCCCACTAACTATTAGCTGGGTGTACTTTCCTTTTCTTTTCTTCCTTCCGCAGTTCTGTAATCACTTCTCTGGTGAAGTCCGTTGTGGCGTTCCATATAGCTTCTGATGCGAGCATTTGCTCTACTAAATTTTCTGGCGTAATCGCCCCGTTGGTTAGCCTTTCGAATTCTCTTCGCTGTGGGTCAAATCTTGGACATGTGAAGAACACATGCCTCGCGTCCTTTTCTGCTCCATGACATACTGGGCAATTCGGTGAGTCCTCTTGCTTATACTTATATAAGTATTGTCGAAAGCATCCATGTCCAGTAAGTAGCTGCGTCAGGTAGTAGTTGGGATCACCGTGCTGACGGTTGGTCCATTCCGCTATTCGTGGGATGAGCTGGTGGGTCCACCTGCCCCTTTCAGAACCATCCCACTCCAATTGCCATCGTTGTAGACTCTTCTCCCTTTCCCTTGTTCTGGAATCTTTTGCCTCCACCGGTTCTCGGGTTCTTCGCCGATCCGTCTCCTATATTCCTCTGCAATAATCTCGATCGGCAGTAGTACCGAGATCACGTGAGCAGCGTCCCTAGAGACAGTCCTAAACGCGCTGGTGATCCTTAATGCCATTTGCCGGCCAACTGGGTATATTCTTCTTTGGCATTCTTGTAGCTCTAGTGCCTTTGCCCAAATGGCAATACCATAGGTCAGTATTGATGTCACAACTGACCCAAGGAGCGCTCGTCTTCTTGGTTTAGGACCACCCACATTCGGCATGATGCGGGATAATGCTCCTCCAACTGCTGCCGCCCTGGAGCTGGCATGCACTACTTGATCCTTGAAGTTGAGACGTGCATCTATCATTACTCCTAAGTATCGTGCTGACGCCTTGGACTCAACCACATGCTCCCCAACTTGCAGTGTAATTGTTTCCTTTTTCTTCCTGCTAGTTATGAGCACTACCTCTGTCTTATGCATTGCCATCTTGAGTCCTGCTTCCCTCATCCAGTCGGCATATTTCCTGAATGTTTCGTTAAACAGGTTTTGTATGTCCTCCAGGAACTTTCCCACAATCATCAGGGCGACATCGTCTGCAAACGCGACCTGCGATACCATTCTCGGGATCTTCACTTCAAGGAGACCGTTGTACATTACATTCCACAAGAGCGGTCCCAGGACCGAGCCCTGTGGCACTCCTCCACTAACTTTATACATTTTTTGTCCCTCATCTGTGTCATATTGCAGAAGTCGGTCAGTGAAGTAACTGGCGACCAATTTCTGCATGTACTTAGGGACATCGAACTGGTCCAGTGCTTCCATTATTCTACCCCACCTTGCAGAGTTGAATGCATTTTGCATATCCAGAGGTACTACTGCGCAGTATTTTTTCTCACCATCAGTCCATCTGTCTCCTGTAGTCGCATCCTTTGCTGTGCTAACTACCATGTTAATCGCATCAGCCGTTGATCTTCCTCTGCGAAAACCATACTGACTATCTGACAGATACTTTTCAACTATTTCCTCTATTCTTGTATACATAATCCGCTCAAGAATCTTTCCCGCCGAGTCAAGCATGCAGAGTGGACGATATGATGATGGTTCGTCCGGTGGTTTTTTTCCTTTTGACAAAAGGACAAGTCTCTGCAGCTTCCATTTGGTAGGAAAGTGCCCTTCCTGTACGCATCTATTGTACATATGTAGGAACATCCCTGGCGCTATATTTATGGCTCTTTTCAGGGCAATGTTCGGGATACCGTCGGGTCCTGGTGCCTTATTGTTTCTCAATCTCGAGCTCGCAGACATTAGCTCCACTAATGTTATCGTTGGGACCGGCTCGTCAGTGCAGAAGTTACCTATCTGTAGCTGTTGTTGTCGCGGGAAGAGGTCCGTGACAATCCTCCCCAATAGAACCGGACAGGTGGGTGAGGCCTGTGATTGAGGTTTTACTCTTTTCATAACCACTTTATGATCTGCTCCATGGGTCACCTTCTACCTGTTCCACTAGTTCTTGCCAGCAGTGTGCCTTACTGCTTTTGATGGCCTTAACCAGTTTGAGCCGCGCAGCTTTATAGGATTCCTTCCGGTCGCTATAGTTCGGTTCTTTCCTGCCTCTAGTGACGCTTCTTCTTGCTCGGATGGCCTCCTGGCGACTGTTGGTGATGTCATTATTCCACCAATACATGGGAGGGTGATCATTTCTCGGACGCTTTCGCGTCATTGTGGCGTCACATGCAGCGGCAACTCTGCACATTACTTCCTTCACCTCATTCTGTGCATCATTTGCTGTAATGGCTTCGCTATTGAAGGCTACTTGGAATAGCTCCGCATCGAATTTACTAGCGTTCCATCCTTTAAGGTTCGTCCTTTTACGTGAGGGCCCCTTCTTAACCTGTTCCCCCATCACTTCAAAGCTGATGACCCGATGGTCGCTCATATTGAAAATATCATGTACCGTCCAGGCATTGCCCCCTTGGTCAAGCTTGGACTAGCCCATGTAAGATCAACGATCGAGCTTCCACTATTCCTCTCAAATGTCGGGAGGGTTCCGGTATTCAGGAGGACCATGTCCAAGAAGGACATCGCCTGGAGCGTTTTATTTCCTCTTTCATTCGTTTTCTTGCTGCCCCACTCCAATGCCCAGGCATTAAAATCACCAGCTATCACACTGGGGGAGTGTTCCTTGACATCCTTTACTAGCCTGTCAAGCAGATCCGTAAATTCACTGGTGTTTAGGCTGGGCGGAGCATATATGCTATAAAAATGCACTCCTCCAAGCTTAGCCCTCACATATCCTCTTTGGGTGCTATCTGGCTGATATTCAAAGGGGCGGTCATTGCACGACCATATAGCAGCCTTTCCCGTGGCATCGGTAATCCATGCTTGTGTTTTGAGCCTAGTGTATGGGTCCACCATAGTCACTAGGTCAATTTTCATCTCTCTGACCAGTTGGGTCAGTAGATCGTGTGCGGCCTCACAATAGTTCAGATTATGCTGTAATATTCTCATTTTCGGCTGCCGGGTTTACCCTTGTTCTTCTCATGGAAGAGAGTGCACTTATAGCTACCCGCTATGTGATCGGAATTTCTTTCTCCCTCCGAGCATAGGGGACAGCACGGTTCATTCAGACAGTCGGCGATTTTATGGCCCACCTGGCTACACTTGAGGCAAAGGCTGGATCTGTCGATTGGGCTCGTGCAGTATCCAGCCATATGCCCTGAGTTCCAGCACTTAAAGCACTTTAACGGCCTTCTTACCTCCTTCACAGAGCAATTGACCAGTCCTATTCGGATTCTGCCCTTTTCGCCTAGGACGCTACGAGCCACCTCAACTGGCAGTCTGACAGAAGCAGTTAGGGTTCCCCTGTAGGCCGGTCGCAGAGCTCTTATGGAGCTATCCACAATTGTGCACTCGCTACCTGCTACTTTTTGAAGGGCTGCTTTCTGATTTAGTGGTTGTCTCTTCAATGTCCCTAATTAGGAGCTCCACTTCATGGTACTTTCCAGTTACCACTGCCTTATCCACAAGTACTTCAGTCATCCTTCTTTGGAGGGGTTCCAACTTATCCCCGTTTTCTCTGCTGAGGACTATCAGCAATTGGTCGTTCCTTCTCCTTCTAACCTTGTCGATATTGCCCTCCAGTTCATTCCCTTCTCGCATCTCCCTATTGATTTATTGCCCACAACTCTGTAGTTTTCATGGCTGCCTTTTGGGTCCTTTGCCGCAGGATTCGTTTAAAGGATTCCTGTACCTTGTTTGCAAGGGAACGTGTTGCGTTATTCACCGTCCTCTTCTCTCTATCGCGTAGCAGCTTCAGAAGCTCAGTAATGGCTTCCTGGTGTTTCCGCCACATTTCCTCTTCTACATCGCTTGTAGTATTTTGTGCTACAGGATCCAAGTGGCCCAATCCTGCAGTATTTCCTTGAATGGATGATTGGCTCCCCCCAAAATCCGCGGAGCCTGCAGCGGTCACCCGGGCTTGCACCAGGTCGGAACCACTGGTAGGTTAAGATATACTTTTAGAGTTGGCATTAAGAGAAACTCAAAGGTTTTCCAATTACAGAACCTCATAGTTTTAGCAATTAGAGAACCTCTTAGTTTTAGCTTTAAGAGAGTCTTGAGTTTAACATTGAGAGAAACCTTTATGTTTAGTAATTAGAGAACGCTTTAAGCATATCATTGAGAGAAACTCTGAAGCTCAGCATAGAAAGAAACTCTTAGATTTAGCAAATAGAGAAACCCTTAGGTTTAGTAGTTAGAGAGAGTTTTAGGTTTAGCATTGACAGAAACTCTTAGGTTTAACATTGAGGGAAACTCTTACATTCTCCATTAAAATAAATTTTTAGATTTGGCATTAAGGGAAAGTCTTAGGTTTGGCATCGAGAGAAACTCTTAGGTTTAGCATTTTTGTGTAAACGTATTATTTCAAATAAGGCCAAAATCTAATAACGTATATTGTTTGCGGTATACACGTTTAGCATCATAATAACAAACGTATTACATTTTTTTTGGATCATGTCTACGTATTAAGAAGATAAAGTCTATTCATATTTCGTCCTGTCTCCTCTAAGATCTTTAATGTGCTATCGCGTGGTAGAAAACTGGGGCTTTCTTTGGAAAATTATGTTTAATTTTATCAAATATTTTAAATGTTTTATTAAGACACCGCATAAATATTGGTTTTGTTTTGGCATCGCAACTTATTTTTGTCCCAAAATAAGTGAAGCTCCCTCACACTGGAACTAACCTCACTTTTTATAAAGTTACCATGCTTACTACTTCATTATGTATTTTTCTCTTTACGTGCCTTTTTAATTTTCAAAACATTTCACTAACTGTCTGTGACTAAACGTCGCATAGCTTTAGTAGCTATGTTCTTCCCTTCACGAGCATTTTACTCTTGTAAGGTCAAGTATACACGTCGAATATTCACCGCTAGAACTGAAGTATAATTTAATATTAATAATAATAATAATAATAATGATAATATAATTCAATATTCAATTAACTCTCTAATTTTTTTCTCTCTTCGAATGGTCTTCTTGGTAAATGTAACCTCTGGACCCCAATTCTTTTTAATCCGGTCCTGTTCATTAGTCAAGAACCGAAACAGAATCAATATAACCTAACGAAGGATGAAAAAACTTCAGTTAGTAAGCAACACATTAGAACCGCCTGATGCTACTACTGGGGATACGCAGTGGAGTACGTTGGACACAAGATTGGGAGAGCTCCTGGAGCATTTGCTCCAAAATGTATTCGGTTATAGCTTCTTGAAAGTACTCGTATTAAAGACTTAAGGCTGGAACTGCTCGCAGTTGAGCTTTAAAAAAAGAGAGCATACGTGTAAAGGAACCTTATTATAAAGACAAAATATTTATCAAGGAAAATCCCAAATTAGTAAAAAATGGAGCTGTACTCTTTTCGTACGTATGTCATCACTTGTTATCACCCCTACACACACACACACACACACACACACACGCCTGTTAGTTACTCATGTAGTTAATTAGAATTATTGCTAAAACAATACATTCTCTACATTGCAAATTTCACTATATATTTACGTATTTTCAACCTTTTGTATCACTGAATGGTAGGGAAATATTTCTGGGCCAAAACATTTTCAACACAATCATTTTGAGTAAATCATAGACTTCGGCATATTTTAATTCTAAGCTGGTTTCAATTCGACAAACATTAACCGTAAATATATACGCTTACACTGCAAAAACAATCTAGAGCCTAAAGAAGTTATATTTTATATGATTGCGACCTGAACGTGTTGTTTGTGATTTATGGTTGAAAACACATTTATCGAATAGCGCAAGACAACTTCATTTCTCAATACTTTTATTTACTCGCCAACGTCTCAATTATATTCCGGTCAAAGCTTATTGCTCCTTTTCAAGGCTGTAGAAAATAAATGTTTAATCCATAACAACTAAATACATACATTCCATAAGAAAACTAGAGTTTCAACAAACCTTCACACACTAACCTTTAGTTTATATTAGTTTTATTTATTTTTTTGTTAGATTTCAATACTACGTATTTCGTATTATAAATATTTTAAAAGATATTTTTACATTTCTCCCCTTTTAGTTTTTATTAAAACCAACTTAATGTTGTATTTGATATAAAAGTGTTTCGTTGTGTTATCTTTTGTGAGGTTATGTTTGATGTCTAGTTTGGATATGGACTGTATGTGTCTTATTTTATGTGTTGTGCGTAAAGGCTAGTAAATGTTTCAACTAGTATGGCTGGACTGTCAACTAATATGATTAAATCATTGGCAAATAATTTAAAATATTAAAAATTAAAGATTTCTTGCTATGAGCTAGAAGAGTTTCCAACTTTCAAGTTATTTTTATTTACGTTGTTTATGTAAGATACAATTGCATTTAATGTGAAAACATACGTTTAGTCAAGATGGCAGTGATATAGCTGACGTGATATTTTTTCTGTGCAAGGACCAAATCTAAACATGCGTTACTTTCTTTGTTAAGAGGAGTGGGAAAACCGGTTGAAAGAAAACTAAATGTGCGTAGGCTGTTGCATTTTTCTATTTCTAACCTTTGCTCAATGGAATATGTACTGTTCGTTTCCAACTTCGGGAAACATTAACGGAACGTTATACTTTGCATTTTAACTAATTAAAATTTACATAACATAATACTCGTTGTAATTCAATCACACTCAGCTCGTAGTCAAAGCAGTCCAAGCGACCTAGCTTTTACAGATTACAAATAAACAAGCTTTAACAAAGGTAACGTAACACCGCCAACATCTTGTAATATGACAACTATCATTTTGCTTGCTATGTCAGTATTTTCTTGCGTCAGCTGAATATCAGACGTGAAATAGGAGAGTTTTATTTCATTTTTAGCCAGACATTTGTTAACAAATTAGCTTTCTGATTTTGATAGGCACAGCTGCTACTCGTACTACGAAATAACCTGTTAAGGAAGTGTTATACAATAACGAAGATTCATTTTCAATTTTAAAATTAAACACTATACCAAATATAATGAACCAAAAGTAATGGAGAAACTATGGTAAACAAAATTTAAGTGGTCAAAATTCTAGTAGTAAACCAGATATAAAAGTTACATACAGAGTTTATACAAGTTACTAGCTGCACCTTTTCATGTTTTGCTGTATGTAGCACGTTGTGGTTGCATGGATGAGGAATTAGGAACAAAACAAAGCATACGTTTCATAGAGTTTTAATTTTGAGTTACTTCAGAGGATTTCTATAGCATTTTTTGTTCGAACTGTTGCCAAAATCAATCTGTTGAGAAATGTTTTCCCAGTTCCTCCTGGCGCATCCAAGAAGAAGTTCTCTGTCATTTATCATTTTGTGTTATGCGATCATAAATGCCTTCATGCTCAAACTATCATTTAGAAATATTTGATTGGCTATATGACTGAAGATCACCTTGTTGAACCTTGTTCACTGGGTAAATCCATATCAAATGAAACAGTCGCCGCTCTTGTGGGTGCTTGTATCCCCAAATAACCTATACTTACGATATGTCTAACGGTGAAACTCAAAAATTACATGACCACACAAAAGTTCCTCGATTAAGGTGAATATTTAATTCAGCTTGTATAATACATAATCTGAATGAGATGCAAGTGGATGCGTTTGTTATTGTTGATAAACAATGTAATTGGGGACAGGTAATGTTTCACATGTGACGGTGGTTGTCGTTATTTGGTATGACCAGTGATCCCCTCGCTTGTGGCAGACGGGACGGTTGGTGGTACACAGATAAGCGTTAATAAAACTGTTTTCTCGCAGTCACGGGTGTGCTACTGTCGCGAACAATAGATAAAAACAATCTTTCAGGCGGGTTGTAAGTCGTGTCAAAAGTCGAGCCTAATCCCCGCAGAATGTTTTGACATTTTGAAGCGTACACAAACCAACCAAACATTTTTATACACAAAGATTGTATTGTATAATACATTTATAATACATTGTAAAATTACATTTTTTTTTTAGATACTAAACAAAATAAATTACCTCTATATTACGTGTAAAGTCTACTGCATTACAAAGTACCAAATAAATTTCATTTATTAAATACGTGTATGTTACTTAAAAAAGAAAAACTTATATTTACCTACAGTCAAGAGGTTTAAACAAGGCTTAAACTAGTAAAGTCTCTGGAAGGGCAATAACAAATGTATAAATAGGTGTCACAAGAACGCTGAAGAGAGGTAGCTCACGGCTGTTTGTTATGGAAGGAAGAAGGAAAAAAGTGGCGGTAGAGTTCTGGAAGGAAAGGGATACACTGCTTCGGCTGAAGACGAAATGTGAAACGTTCAGGATCACAGCATAGAGTAAAATGTAGTAACAAACCAAAATCATAGAGTAAAAGCAGAATGTATGTTTTAAAATAATATTTCTGTGGCGTCTGAGATCCTGAGGTGGTTTTGTTCTTGTTAGTGTAAGATTTTAAGAACTGTTTACTATAAAACAGTAAAATCTGCATTGTACGACTTACTCCTAGTACAATAATTTATCATATACACAAACTTCCTCTGAAGAGAGGTAGCTCACGGCTGTTTGTTATGGAAGGAAGAAGGAAAAAAGTGGCGGTAGAGTTCTGGAAGGAAATGGATACAGTGCTTCGGCTAAAGACGAGATGTGAAACCTTCAGGATCACACCATAGAGTAAAATGCAGTAACAAACAAAAATCATAGAGTAAAAGCAGAATGTATGTTTTAAAATAATATTTCTGTGGCGTCTGAGGTCCTGAGGTGGTTTTGTTCTTGTTAGTGTAAGATTTTAAGAACTGTTTACTATAAAACAGTAAAATCTGCATTGTACGACTTACTCCTAGTACAATAATTTGCCACAGACATAAACTTCCCCATTTCATTAATTTTGATCATCTTCCATTGACGTCAGATTTCCAGAACCATAAACGATTTAAAGAGTAAACTACCCTTTGAGTAGTTAAGTAGTTAGAGTGCAGTCCTTAGGAAGTGTAAAGTTAGAGTAGTTATGTTAAGACAGCTCTATGCGAATGCTCTGTAATATTGATTTTTCTATCTAAGCACGTTTAAATGTTTACACTTAAAGCTTCGGTGATCTGCGTTCTTCCATCTGACTGTTATCTGTTTTCGTAAAAACATGACTAAAGACATTGAGTAATATTGTACATTCATACCTTCAGCTAACAAGGACATCTGAAGATATTTAGTTATACCTAGTCAAAATATTTAGTTGTAATACAATTTACTAAATATTATCCGTTACGCACAGCATTGAACAATGCGCTGACCTAGTGCGAAACGCTTCTGCTGAAAAATGTCAGAAAGCAGTGGTTTTTTCCATGTGATACTGAAAGTGTAATTTATAAGAAAAATATTAATAATTACAGCACAAAAACTGTAAGTAATAAAATTGAATTACAATTATAACTTCCAACTCACTGTTACCGTACTTTTATAGTAAAAGGTAGGTTTATGTAAAACAATGTTAGGTTTGTACATTGTTGTACAATGACAAAAGACAGGTTAGATATATTTACGTGTTGTTTTTAAAATCGTAACAGGGTAGACTTAGGTTAGGTTTGTAAGATATAAACAGTATTGTTTAATCTTTTACAAGAATTGAAAACGTGTGTTAACATTAATATTACTTAGTCAACTGTTACTTAAGATCCTGTGACTGGAATTATCGTCAGGTTAATTTGTATAATTATTGGTTAAATTGTTTTAAATAGAAAGAGAAACAACTACGGGAATTTGAGGTTAGATTTATAAAAAAACACAAATACTCTTGATGAATCCAAAACTTAGGAAGTTAGTGCTAGATAGCGAAATGTTATGACTAAGTCTGAAACTAAATTATTGACAGGTGCAGATTAGGCGATTTTGATTATAGGTTTTATTTAAGAACAACGATGGTAACAACTTTAAGTTAGATTTACACAAACAATATAAAAACTCTTTTTACAGCTAAGCTCTAATGTTAGCCTGACATGACACACCGATACGGAGGACATTATTCTTAATGATCGTCAATGTATGTTAAATTATTATTATAATAAGTAAGAAACTGTTTTAAATCAAAACAACTGCAACAATGTTAATCTAAGTTTATAAAAAGGTACAGAGCAAATTGTTACATCGTGATTGTTAACTTAAAGTAGGTTATTTCCATAAATCTAAGTTTAAGAGAAATTTTATTGCTTTGCAATTCTTCCTACATATTACACAGATGCATAGAAGTGTGGAATTTGAAATCTTCAAATCATAGGATCAGAGATTTAACATTTTGGTGGCTGATTCATTTTTAAACTTATCGAATTGGCTCTAGAGATACCTAATGACAATATTTTCTCACTTCATTTTGACTAGTTTAAGACTACTTTACTCCGACTTTTTTTTTATTTTGGCAACTTTATTTTAAAAATACTGTAGAAGGGCTTAGACAATGATTTTCGTCTAATAAATAGAAATGTTCGATAACAACAAAAACTTTGTTTGAAAAATATTAAAACAAATTTATCTTCAAAGAAAAGAACTTTCATGTAAAATTAGTAAATTCCTTCTATTAGTTCACACTTACCTTATATATATATATATATATATATATATATATATATATATATATATATATATATATATATATATAGATATATATAGATATATATATATATATATAGATATATATAGATATATATATATATATAGGTATATATAGATATATATATATATATCTTTTCTTGTGTATTAATAAAGAATTAAGTCAAAATACAAATACAAGTCAAAATATAATTGAATTGTAAATTCAATTATAATTCTTGTATTTGTATTTTGACTTAGTTATATATATATATATATATATATATATATATATATATATATATATATATATATATATATGGTGAAATAAAATAATTTTCATAAACAAGAATATACGAGTATTCCTTCACTTTATTGTTGATTGAAGCTTTCTGCTAATTTACATTATTAGCATTTTCAAAATTTATAAATCACTGTCCAGTTATGTGACTAGAGTAAGACTCCAGTGAGTGTCTTACTCTAGTCACATAACTGGACAGTGATTTATAAATTTGGAAAATGCTAATAATGTAAATTAGCGAAAAGCTTCAATCAACAATAAAATGAAGTAATACTCGTATATTCTTGTTTATGAAAATTATTTTATTTCACCATACATATTCAACAAGAAAAAATAATTTATCCAAGGATCACAACATATATATATATATATATATATATATATATATATTGTACAAATTTTCAATCGTTATTAAAATACTTTTTTAATCAGCCACTCATGTTCAAATACATATTTTTAAACCTGTAGTAGATAAAGATTGATTTTAATACTGTTTGTCAAATATTTATTTAATAATTAAACATTTAAAAAAGCTGATGTGTAGGTCGTATTCAAACTGATGTACTAAATGTTTAAAATCCAGCACATTGGCTCTGAGCCAACTTTCCCATAACTGATAGATGTAAAATTTAAGGATGTATATGAAATTGTTTGCTGCCAATTGGTTGTCGTCGAAACTACCATTGTACAATTTTAAACTGTTGCCATGAATACAATATTGCCACAATATCGTAAATAATGTTCTAGGATAAAAAATGACTAAAAAGAAATACACTAAACAAACAAACCTTAATTAATGATATCAAAACTTGTGTTACGTACTTTTCTTTAAATTAAATATTATCTAAAAAACAGTGTAAATGCTTCAGAGAGGGACTCCTTATCGGCCAACCTTTGTCCCTTACAAGGTTCGGTACGCCCCAGTTCCTTTCGAATCGTTGGTTAAACGACATCTCTCCCGTCACTCTCGACGTGACGTAGTTTCTTGTGTGTTCTAAACGAGGCTCGGTTTAGACCATTTTTCTCTCTTTGTTTCTCCCATTGTGGATACTACTATTAATAGTGACATTTGAATATAAGTGATTTCTTTTAAGTTCATTAGGTAAATGATAAGTGCGGGAAAGGGTGCACCCGAATAACTGTCCGACAAGTGGTGGTACTTCGCCCAGTGAGGTATGTACAAAAATGTCAACTTCATTCATTTAATTATTTAAGGTCCTCCGGAAATCAATGTTGCCGTTACATGGCAAGATAT
The DNA here is from genome assembly GCA_036971475.1 of Prosapia bicincta. Classification (NCBI taxonomy): domain Eukaryota; kingdom Metazoa; phylum Arthropoda; class Insecta; order Hemiptera; family Cercopidae; genus Prosapia; species Prosapia bicincta. The sequence continues at coordinate 125,255,492 of JBAIZL010000001.1, forward strand.
TCAACACCTTGCTTCACCAACGGACAATGCGAAAGGATAGCAAAAAGAAACTAAAATACATTGGAAACGACGATTAAAGAAAGAAAAACAAAAGCGCCGAAAAACGTTTGCAAATGAAACAGAAGCTAAACGCCTACGGTTAGATAAAAGAAAATGCAAAATTGAATGGAAATTCGCGTTATATTTGGCCACTTAATATTGTGATTGTGTCACGTTTCAGGTTTGTGATTATACGCATTTCTATAAATTGTAATTACAAAGTATAAAGTAATTCAAAATAAACATTCTTTGTTAGCCTCAGTAGGAATTGACTTTAATAGATGGCGTTTTACATTACTTGTTTTAAAAACCTAACTACTGAATAACTATTCCTTCGCTTTGACAATTAATTAAGTAATGAGATGAAGACCATTTAACATTAGTAACAGATTTGAGACCATTACGACTCACAACTACGTAACAAAGAAATCTGTACTTTAGGTTGCCATAGCAACGTCCAAGAGGGTTTGTACATGCAGTTTAAAGCTATCATTATTTCTATAACAATGTGTAACGAGGATTAGCTTTTAATAACCGTCTATTTATTTCTCTACAATGCTATAAAAACATTTTATGTTTTGGTCAAAATACGTGTTTATGGGTAACGATATAGATAAAGCAACTTTTTTTTATAAAATTGTAACATAAATAAATATGTTTAAAACATCGTCGTAGTATAAAAGTTGTCTTTAAACATTTTCTTAAATTGGTCTTAAAAAATGTTATTTTAAATAGCAGTCACAGAAGAAAGTATGTTTGATATTTAAACTGGAGTTAAACCTTCATTGAATGATTATTTCGTATTTTTAAGAACGTTTTAAAAAAAGGTCGTGTTAAAACCCCAATATTTTGTTTGCATTTTAATAAATATTTAATTTCTGATAATATATGTTACATACGTAATCGAATCAACAAATATTATAATTTTATTTATTATATTGCAACATAAATAAATATGTTTAAAACATCGTCGCAGTATAAAAGTTGTCTTTAAACATTTTCTTAAATTGGTCTTAAAAAATGTTATTTTAAATAGCAGTCACAGAAGAAAGTATGTTTGATATTTAAACTGGAGTTAAACCTTCATTGAATGATTATTTCGTATTTTTAAGAACGTTTTAAAAAAAGGTCGTGTTAAAACCCCAATATTTTGTTTGCATTTTAATAAATATTTAATTTCTGATAATATATGTTACATACGTAATCGAATCAACAAATATTATAATTTTATTTATTATATTGCAACATAAATAAATATGTTTAAAACATCGTCGCAGTATAAAAGTTGTCTTTAAACATTTTCTTAAATTGGTCTTAAAAAATGTTATTTTAAATAGCAGTCACAGAAGAAAGTATGTTTGATATTTAAACTGGAGTTAAACCTTCATTGAATGATTATTTCGTATTTTTAAGAACGTTTTAAAAAAAGGTCGTGTTAAAACCCCAATATTTTGTTTGCATTTTAATAAATATTTAATTTCTGATAATATATGTTACATACGTAATCGAATCAACAAATATTATAATTTTATTTATTATATTGCAACATAAATAAATATGTTTAAAACATCGTCGCAGTATAAAAGTTGTCTTTAAACATTTTCTTAAATTGGTCTTAAAAAATGTTATTTTAAATAGCAGTCACAGAAGAAAGTATGTTTGATATTTAAACTGGAGTTAAACCTTCATTGAATGATTATTTCGTATTTTTAAGAACGTTTTAAAAAAAGGTTGTTAAAACCCCAATATTTTGTTTGCATTTTAATAAATATTTAATTTCTGATAATATATGTTACATACGTAATCGAATCAACAAATATTATAATTTTATTTATTATATTGCAACATAAATAAATATGTTTAAAACATCGTCGCAGTATAAAAGTTGTCTTTAAACATTTTCTTAAATTGGTCTTAAAAAATGTTATTTTAAATAGCAGTCACAGAAGAAAGTATGTTTGATATTTAAACTGGAGTTAAACCTTCATTGAATGATTATTTCGTATTTTTAAGAACGTTTTAAAAAAAGGTCGTGTTAAAACCCCAATATTTTGTTTGCATTTTAATAAATATTTAATTTCTGATAATATATGTTACATACGTAATCGAATCAACAAATATTATAATTTTATTTATTATATTGCAACATAAATAAATATGTTTAAAACATCGTCGCAGTATAAAAGTTGTCTTTAAACATTTTCTTAAATTGGTCTTAAAAAATGTTATTTTAAATAGCAGTCACAGAAGAAAGTATGTTTGATATTTAAACTGGAGTTAAACCTTCATTGAATGATTATTTCGTATTTTTAAGAACGTTTTAAAAAAAGGTCGTGTTAAAACCCCAATATTTTGTTTGCATTTTAATAAATATTTAAGTTCTGATAATATATGTTACATACGTAATCGAACCAACAAATATTATAATTTTATTTATTATATCAGATTGTATTTTAAAATTGTTTTGAGATTTTAAAAACCATTCAATAAACATTAAAAGCAATAAAAAAACCTTTAATGAGAATAAACATGCAATAAAATTAAAATGAATTTACCTTTATATATTATCGTTTCAGTATTTTATATCTAATAAATAATTGAATTGTTTAAAAACCCAATTTTAATTTAGTGCTGTAGTCTCTCATATGGATAGAGTAAAAAATTAAATATGTATTCAAGGGTAGTCTTCGGCATTAATGAATGCTCCCAGGGTACTTCTAGGCTTAAAAATAAAAATATAGGCTAATAAAACAATTTTTGCTTATTTCGCTGCACAATTGTTATAAAGCTAAGTAATTAAATAACTATAATGATACAGATTAAATAATAACTTCTAGAACAAACATAAATGACGTTAAAGAGTAACTATCTATAGGCCTATATACAAGAATCGTTGTCCTCAGTGAGTTACTGAAATTTAACTTAGAGTCGAAGCTATAAAAGGCAGAAACTTAAAATTTTCAAGGTACATTCCGTTCATGACATAGACAGACACTAAGAAAGGATTTTGGAAAATGTTAATTGTAGAGGCAAAAATTGCAATATTATGCACATGATTAGGCTATTTCATGCACCTGTATATATTTGCATATATTTTCGGTTAAATAATACGCTATTATAACTTTGTATTTCCATTCCATAAGCATTATCAATTATTAGTTGTTTTTAAATTTATTAAATTAACATACAAGGTGACAATTTTAAACGAGTGCAGGCGAAGCCGCTATGGGACCCTAGTGTTTTTTATTTTTAGAGACCAAATACTTTCATTAAATTAATTACTATCTAAAAACCCTAATTACATCAATTATAAAATTCTGAACACTAACACGAGTAAAAATTTTACTGTCAGGAAGAATGAATCAAACAAATTTCTGATTGCTTTGCTTCATCCGTTCTGGAAGTGCATGCATTTTTACTACTTGCCTTTAGAATATTCGTCAATGGATTACGTTTACTGAACAGAATGAAAATCGAATTTGGAGGTTAAAAGATAGGATAATTTGTTTATCAACGTCTGATAGACGAAATCGATTATTTGCCTATTGTGTTATAGAGGGATTAAACATTTGTAAATGTTATTGATGACTAAATTATTTAATTGTAATCAAGAGTTCACTTACTTCGTCTAGCAAATACTGTATAAGAAACTTAATAATGGGAATACAATGAAAAATAAGAGTAAATGCAGTTAAGGCAAGTTCAATTATTTGTCCTTCAAGTAGGTATCGATTAATTAATGTTTGTTGTTGAGTACTATTGCATATATATTCGTTAGAAAAGGAGATAATTATAATTAATAATATTAATGTATGATAATGAAAATAATTAATTGTTCTGTTGAACGTAATATATAATATCACTCAACTTAAATCAACTGCTCCAATCTTAGTCCTTTTAACGCTACTACAATTTCTTTAAATTTCATCTCTCTTTGTCCTTTCTTTTCGTAGAACAGCACCCCGCAATTATATTTGTTTAACAAATCACATTTTATATCAACTTTAGATCCTGGTTTTTTTTTAAATTTTAGAAGATACGTCAGATAATTTGAAAATACACCAGGAACAATATTCGGAAAATTGAGTAAGATAAGTAAAAGCAATTTAATTTGAAAAAAACTCTATCAACTACAAAAGATTAATGTTTTTAATGGAAGCAAATATTACTCAGTCAACAGAAATAGATATTAAAAACAATCAGTCTCTGGAAAGATCCTTATAAAAGCAGACTTTTAACGTACTACCTCCTTAGTTACAAGTTCCAAGATTTTATCTATATTAAAGGCAATGCTATATAGTGTTTGACCGCTTATTTGGGATAAGGTAAGGTAATAAAAAATTGGATGGAGTGAGGCTACAAGATGCTGGTGATAAGCAATGGGAATCTGAGGGGGTTACAATACAAAATTGGAAGATCTAGGTCCCCTGTGCGCCAGAGATGTGACGAGGACCAAGAGGAAAGCCCAATCCACGTACTCTGTGAGTGCTCTGCTTTTTAGAGCTGCAAGAAGAAAGTTCTTTAGCTGGGAGGTATGTACACCAGAAGATATCAAAAGATTTAGCATTAGGTGGGTACTTGAATTCTACAAAGAGGTAGATATCCACTAAGCTAATCCTGTGGTAGGGTTCGAAAGAGAGTACAAAAGCTGTAGTTAAGTGCTCTACACCGATATGGTCCCTCCAAGTTTATAATAATAATAGAAAAAAATGCTACGAGATGAGAGTGTGAAAATTAGTACTAGATTTAGTGTATTTGATTCGAATAAGCTGTTTTAATGCCTTTGTCACTAAAAATATCCATAATTTTAACTAAAAAAGGTAATTATTCCCAACGATGTTTCTTCACCACGTTAAAGAAACATTTCACCAACTTTCAAGTTATTTTCCACCTATGAAATCCAACCCACTTCAAAGTTCTTTATCTTGGTAAGAACAATGACTGTTAGTTCTCAAATATCTCACTTCCAGAAAAAGGCGCTGTCAGCTTGTAAACTTTACTTTAAAGATTTAACTCATCATTCAACATTTTTAATCAGTTAATTAATTTCTAGATTTACAAATGACTTAAAGCGCTGATTTTTTTACATTCATTTAATAGTTTATTAAAAATTTTTAATAACGTTTTACACTAATAATTACAAAAATATTAATTACAAAAAACGTAACGACTTCTTTAAAAATGTCTATTGAATTGGAATCTAAATTAACTTAAAATTAATTTTAATGTAAAAAAAATATATAGTTAGCATTGTAATTTGCGACTGAGGGAGATCAGCAGTATCGCATGGAGCTGTCTCGTGTTGTAAATAGGCCTACCGGAAAGCAGGAATCTGCAATAGGCCTACCGGAAAGCAGGAATCTGCAATAGGCCTACTATAGTAGTACGAGATACTTACATAATCAAGGAGTTTGCCATGATTTAGATTTTTCTGTGTTCTTTCTAAGTCCTGAACATTCTTACCCCTAATTTAATCGTATTTATTTATTTAATAACTTTGTCTTAGACGTTGTAAATGATTCCAGTACCTAATCATTCTACATTTTGCAAAAACTGTATTCTGTTCTTTTAAGTTTTCTTATAAACATACATATATACAAAGATTATATATATAGTTGATGTTACCAAACTAAATGCAATTTAACTATTTTAATGTATTTATTAATAAATTTATGACTGGTTAATTTAGTATTAAAAATACCTATCAACTATTTAATTTTATTTGAACTACACAGTAATTGAATTATATGTTATTATTTTTTATTTAGAATATTACAATAACGGAGTTATGGACTGCAACAGAGGGTATTTTTACTTCCATTTATTATTTAGATTCTTATATGACTAGAACGGTAAATCAAAAAATTTTTTTCCTTACATGATTTCAATACTTGTACCTTAAAAGTGAATCCTCGACTGCTCCCAAAGTGTGGTCGTGACATTTGTAACACGAGACCTGACAAAGAATGCAATACAACGAGTATGTCCCAAATCAAAAACACGGGAAACGGCATTCTTTGCTTTATTGCTATCACTTTACGATTCCTCTCAACATAGAACGCATTTTTTTCAGCGCCTTTAAAAATTACTTTCCTTTCTGCGCGCGTGTGGGGTGTTAGTGTGTGTAGTCAACATTTATAGATTGTAATTGTCAGTTTTATACTATCATAATTGTATAACATACACTTGTAATAATACGCACGTACAATACACAAAAATATATATATCATTCTAACCTGGCTTAGGCTATATACATTTCTAAAACTGGCAGTACCAAAATTTTCCAATAAAAGCACTTTTCGTAAGGTCACAATTTTTTCAAAGTATGAAGTTGTTCAACTAAAAAATTGTTCACTAAATAGTTTTGTGTTTATTTATTGTACTTCTTTTAATTTACTGTGTGATATTATTGTAAATATATATATATATATATAGTTAATAAATTAAAAAATATTTCAAAAACAAGAATACTTTTAATACATATATTATTTAAAGCTTTTCGCCGATAAAACAGTACCAGCATCTTCAAGAAAATAATTATGTATCAAAATATTTTTACAAAAATTAAAACACATGTACTACACATATGTACACACATATGTACTACACATATGTACTACTTATCAACATATGGTTGTTTATAGTACACATGTTTCAATTTTTGTAAAAATATTTTGTTACATAATTATATTCCTGAAGATGCTGGTATTTTTTTATCGGCGAAAAGCTTTGAATAATATATGTATTAAAAGTATTCTTGTTTTTGAAATATTTTTAATTTATTATATATAAAATCTGACCTACTAATTTTCCCACTTATGATTATTTAGGATATATACAATTATCTATTATTTTATTTTATTAGAACAAATATCATTGCATTTTAAGAAGTTTAAAAAGGAAAGCTATTTAATTCTCAAGCAATTGAGTTAGTACTTGATGATATTTTAGTATTGAGAAAATGGCTGGATATTAGGTTCAGTATATTAGGCCTATTTGGAGTTGTAGAAAAAAAACAATATTTACGGTGGCCAGTATAAATTTGTAAATATCAAATGTCGATAGTCTTTAGAGTGTTTTAAATTTTCTTATTATATGATTTAAATTTAGAAATACTGTGAAAAACTACCGAGTGTTTAATCGGATTGGGTGAATATATATTTCTTACCTATGAGATTGTGATACTTGTTCTGAAATTTTATGTAATACTGTTTGTATAAATCTTTAACATACATTTTTTTATTTTATAAAGTTGTCGGCTGCCCATGTAGCTTACATAGCTTTTACATAGGGATGTTCCGTTTTTGATTCTCGATTCTAGGAATTGTCGATTCTAATGGTCTCGCTCTCACTAGGATGGGCTCGACTCCTACTCCTCTCTCTCTCTCTCTCTCTCTCCCCTCTCTCTCTCTCTCTCTCTCTCCCTCTCTCTCTCTCTCTCTCCCTCTCTCTCTCTCATACACATTCTCTCTCCCTCTCTCTCTCTCCCTCCCTCTCTCTCTCTCTCTCTCTCTCTCTCTCTCTCTCTCTCTCTCTCTCTCTCTCTCTCTCTCTCTCTCTATCTATCTATCTATCTATCTATCTCTCTTTTCCCGTCTCTGGACACCACTTTTTACGTTATGAACTGAAGTTCATATTTGTAATATTAAATAAATATTACTTTTATCCAATATGTTTGTCATACTTTTAGAAATTCCTATTCATAAATCCAGGATGAACGTTTTGTGTAGCCTATTAGATTTAATCGAAAATTTAAAATGCTTGCCCATATGACCATACAAATTCATTACCAGATAATATCATGTAGGCCTATATAACTTGAAAGAATCGAGAATTTACTTAAGATTCGAGAATCGAAAAAACTTGGAGAATCGAAATCGAAAGTTTTAGGTATCGGTCCATCCCTACTTTCAAGTTTATTGCACTTATTCAATTCACTCATTGAAGGAATTTATAGTTGAAACACATTAACGACTAAAGCAACTGTATTTCTGGCAAAGACGTTTTTAAAAAAAATATTTCAGAAAGCTATAATAAAATTGAAGTCGAGAAGTGCAGTCGTGTAGGCTAGCAGCCAAATTAACGAGGTTATGAGTCAAAATAAAATTTACGGCGTTCATTTCGTTCCTTGTGCATGAAGGATTGCGCCCCTGCAACTGAGCACGCGCGCCTTTGTGTTTATGAAAATCATATATTAACATTTTCTAAACAAACAATAATAAATAAGATTTAGAGTGCTACGCCCCGCACCGAGTAATGCTTCCAGAGGAATAACACTTTATGCGCATATTATGCTAAACGTCATGACTTAAATATTATGTATCTAGTTGGGAAAGATTTCACTTTAAAATAAACTTAATAACTTATGCTCATTGTTCTAAATTTATGTTAAATGATACACATGAACATATGTATTTATCTTGTAAATGGTATGTATTTATCTGTTATGCAAATCCGATGCTACTGCACTAGGGCGTGGTCGTTGTGTCTATGCTAATGGCCAGGCATCACTTGTAAGCATTTATTTAGGAGATGTCTTCTGCCGTATTTGGCAGCTTTTTCTCCATTAAATTGAAGCGCAGTGGTCTTATTAATCAAATAAAAGCTTCCTTGCATTCACAACAGCATTTATAAGCCGACCAATTAAAAATAGTCTTTAAAAAATGAAAACTGGTATTAATGCGTGAAGAAACAATAGAATTAACACAATTATAGTGATTTCATAAACTACAAATATCCAATAATCTACAGGGTTGTATGTTTTAAGTATTTCAGAGCTATAGTAGTGATTAGGGAAACATTTTTATTAATTAAGTATTTTGCTATAATAAATAAATAGCAATAACCCTTGCTACAAATATTTAAACACCCTTGATGTACATTTCGCCAACACAGTTAGCATCATCAGAACGTTACAAACATATTACACATGCTAACTGTGTTGGCGAAATGTACATCAAGGGTGTTTAAATATTTGTAGCAAGAGTTATTGTTATTTATATATCATAATTACGCTACTGTGCTCTGTATAAAATTTCAAGTATTTTACTAAAAAACAACAACACAATCTTTCTACTGGTTGGCATATTACAAAATCTATTTTTATTTACTTAAAGCTGTAACTCATTCTTATTAATATATTTATTTTGGGCTCAGTATCAAAAGGAGCAAAGAAATAACAACATGATATCAGGATACATAAGTAAAAATTAGAAGTGAAAAATGTATAAATTGTTGAAAATTATTATGATGTTTGTGACAAATACAATCGCAACGCGAATTTGAAACCAGTTTGGCAGAAGCTCACAGTGCAATGAGTTTGCAACGGAAATACAATCCGTCTCTACACGCGAGTGTGACTGGATCTGAATCAGTTGACAATCCAAGATCGAATACTTAGTATGTATTCTAATTAATGATTTCTTGTTATTTTTGCCCTTATTAATATAATCAATTAAAGTTATTCTTCATAGAAAACGTTTATACTATTTGTTGAGTAGCCTACTTCTAAAATCGCTGGAAATCAAGAGTGGGAAGGAAATATTGGGGTCACCCTTAAATAGAGACAATATTCTTTCTAGGCTGTTAGTAGCTCAACCCTTAAACCAAGCAGACAGCAAGTCTATAATATTTTAAACTAAGTATATATATATATATATATGAGAGACAGAGAATGAGGGTAGGGGAGAAGGAGAGAGTTCATTATGCATAGATTTAAAATAATAGCTTATTTTCAGTTTTTGGTTCTGAAAAAATAAAATGAAAAATGATTTTGGCAAATAAAATTAAATGACTAGGTGAAAACAAACACGTTTGAAAAGAAGTAGAAGAAATGTAGGAATATCTAAGGCAAAAGTAAACATAAAAAACAATAAACAAGGAAACCCTCAAAGCGGATCGTAATATGAAAAGTCCCTAATTCGTAAACCAGATATATTCTAGAAATATTATGAGTTGGAAAATGGAAGAGGCTAATATACGAAGAAGAATATTAAAGCAGATTTAGTAGCACTGATGATTGGGTGGATTTACAATCAGATAAAAACGTTCCTTATAAGCCTTATTTGTTTATAAATATTAGCTCCTCACTCTTAGTTTATAACCTAAAAGAAATTATTTATTGATTTTTTATTCATTATTTATATTTTGAATTAGGTCGTACAATTATTACAGACTTGTCAAAAACCAGTATTTTTTAAAAATAGTTCATCATATATATATATATATGGCGAATCAATACAAAAACGTGCGAAATTTATGCGGTAAAAGCCAAACATGTACTGTACAAGGCCATGGATGAGTAAATATCTAGAACCAGTTATTAATTGTATAGACTTATAATTAAAAAATAATTGATTAATTAAAATTTCAGTTGTGCTGGTGTTTACAAGAACAGGTTTTTGTTGTAAGCAACTGTATTAATGAATTTCTGAATAAATGTTTTTCTTTTTAAAGGCTATTTTAAATAATAATAATTTAACGATTTAATAATTTAATGATAATAATAGTTTTAAATGAACAAAATTATTGTACGAGTATTTCAAGTCTTAAATCGTTCCATATTCCAACACAAATCTCCTATGTGTTTATTAGCTTTGAAAAGTTTTACGATTGATTTAAAATGTGGTGAATGGGTTTTCCATATTGTAATAACTCCGTCACAGTTAGAGGATTGTAATTAGGTAGAACACTATTTATAGAATTTAATAAGTTAAACATAGGTTAAGCACTGGTCAAGTATTACATTCTTTGTTATACCTGGAATGATAGTGGACAAGTTTTTCTTCTAATAGCTAAATTCAGTTCTGGTTTGATGATCCACCATTCAATATCTATAGTCGCATTAAAAAAATATTGAAGAAGATTTAATTGTAAGTGTAATTACTTAGAATTATGTGATTAACCTAGATATAGGTCAAATTGGACACCAGTACATTGATCACTTCCTAGAAGATCAGATTTGTTTGTTAGACTAAAAGATGTTGAATATATTATGCAGTGAAAGCATTTTTCAAGTCGTAACTTTCGTCTAAACCTACCTTATAACGTCAGTGATGGACGCTGTTACATCTCATGGCCATAAAGTTCATTGTTAAGTTAGTTCTATAAAATTCGCTTTAGTGTTGAACATTTTTTAAAACGTTTTCAACTACCACCACTTTAAAAACTAATTTAAACATTTTATAAATACAAAAAGAATTCTATAAATGCGTATCGAAACTGAAAAAATATATACTCGTATATAAAACATGAATATACTCGTACACGAATTATTTGGAAAATTATTAGAGTGAGAAAACATTGGTTAAGAACTAATTTTGTTAAATTGTATTAACTTTCCAGTTAATAAAAACCTTGGAAAATTTTGTCCTAGGCTTTATAAACAGATTTTAAAATTCCAAATTAAATAAAACTTTTGATAATTCGAGTTTTTGTGGCGTGTTTCTTTAGGAAAATGAGGATATTTTAATAGTTTTTACTATCCAGTTGATTGAAGTTGGTTTTCACCATTCAAAAAATTGTACTCAATGTTCAACTGAAAATGTCTACAACGTACCAAAATTTGGTAGTTGCAGGTGTTTTTTAAAGCAAAACAGAAAAAGATTAGAAAAATACAGCGTAATGGATTTCTTTTGCCAAAGCTGACCATTTTCTGGTAGTAGGAATATTTCAAGTATAGTTTTCAATATCTTTACATGATTTTGGGTTTTCATTAAAACCAAATTCAAGCTATAATTGAAATTGACTGGCATTTTATTTTTAGTACTATCTTAGATTTTATTTAGAATAACAAATACGTTTTTGAATACGTATTGAGCAAGATTACATTTTAAAGTAATAAAGTTTATTTCATCAAAATACAAATGTCTTTTTTTTATTTTTGTAAAATTTACTATGTATTAAAACGTAAATTACTTTCCCGTTAATCGCCCTGTAGACCTAGCCTTGGCTTCTTCGACGGAGCCCTCTTCCTCGCTCCTGTGGATTGCTGTCTCTGAAAAGATCATTTACAGCTGTTTATTGTTTGTATTTGACAAACTTTATGGTGACAGTGGTCGGTTGTTCACTGATAGCTTTAGAGGCTCGTGTGAGTGTAATTTACATTTAGGTTTTGCACTTGGTTGTTTTGGTGCTGAGCAAGGTTTTCTCATATAAACCGTTGGTTGGGCAAATTAGGTTTGAGACCTAGCGGCAATGTGTTTTTCTTCAGTATTTGTTTGCTTTAAGACCACCGGACAGTTCAGACCACTACGGTCAATAGCTCCATCAATCAGAGTCGTTGACTTAAGAGATAACATACATCACTTCTTTACAAGTAGGTTATAGTAAACTGCAATTTCTAGACGCAAAGTTTAACACTATTAGGAAAATATAAAACCTATCCCATTAAATACGTGCTCCCAGCGGAATCATTAAATCCGCGCCCACAACACCCAAGACACAAAAGTTTGATTAATGACGAGCTATCGGTAAACTGTATCCAGCACTATGGACGGCTATGAATTAAGCATCGATCCTTAAACTAACAGGAATTCCTAATCCCAGATTCAGTCCCGGAAACACGTCCACTGTAATACCGTGCTTATGTTTGGGGAAAATCCGGCTCTAGTTTGGGATTAGTGTCGGCGATTTCAATTAGAATTTCTACCTATTTAAACTACTCTATCTATATTACTGTGGTATAAACAAGTAGTGTAAACAAAAATATTTAGTGGAAATTCCTTATTAGGTCAACAGTGATTAATTTTCATTTACTTTGTTTAAAAATATCACAATTGATATAAATAAAGTAACATAAACTATGCGTTAAAACAGCTGTTCTATCACATAACCTATAGTATAAAATCAGCTGTTTTATGAAATCATATGTTATCACTTGTTTTAAGCAAAATAAGATGAGGTAATAGTTTTGATAATGCTAATACTACCAATCAGCGAAAAGCTTCAATGAATGGAGAGAACTAAAATATAAATTCTTGTTTATGAAAGTGTTTTAACTATATATATATATATATATATATATATATATATATATATATACATATATAAGTTTAACGTACTTAGAAGAGGTCCTTACTTGGTATATTTGCGAGTCATCTTACGAGAACCAATAATTAAATGCTCCCACTCTCAAGATTATTTTGAAACTTGCCTCAAATAGGCCAGTAACGAAGCTTGAAAATGAGAGCATGTGATGACTAGTTCTCGAAAGTTGACTCGCAAATATACCACGTAAGATTATTGTTTAAGTAGATTAAAGTGTAAGTGATAAGTTAATACAAGAAAACAGTGTTGCAGAGTTATATATATATATACATATATAAGTTTAACGTACTTAGAAGAGGTCCTTACTTGGTATATTTGCGAGTCATCTTACGAGAACCAATAATTAAATGCTCCCACTCTCAAGATTATTTTGAAACTTGCCTCAAATAGGCCAGTAACGAAGCTTGAAAATGAGAGCATGTAATGACTAGTTCTCGAAAGTTGACTCGCAAATATACCACGTAAGATTATTGTTTAAGTAGATTAAAGTGTAAGTAATAAGTTAATACAGTGTTGCAGAGTTATATATATATATATATATATATATATATTTATATATATATATATTTATATATATATATATATATATATATATATATATTTATATATATATATATATATATATATATATATATATAGAGAGAGAGAGAGAGAGAGAGAGAGAGAGAGAGAGAGAGAATTTCAGCAATATTGGGACTTAACAAGTGCAATTATTACAGAATTATTGGGTGTTTATTGCAAAAATAACGCCATTGTTTCTTGTTTTGCCATGAATCTTCTTCTTCATCTATACCTCTTCTGTACATAGTTATTACAATCCCATTACACCATGATTTCCATCTTTCTTTCCTTCTACGTCTTGTTGGGAACCATTTCCAAGTGTTTAATGGTAATCTAACATCCGTCATATAACCATACGATGAAAGCTTCTAGCTTTCTATGTTGTCTGTAAGTGATGTCTCTACATTCCTCATTTCTTTTATTCTATCCGGATTTTTTTTTAAATTTTCTAATATAAATAATAAATGGGTTTAATTTTATCTTGTGATTTATCAAAACGTAGTTACCAATTCCGGTGTTGTTTCTCTGTGTCTTAGTTCGACAAAAGACACAGAACTTTAACCTGTTATATTTTCAAATGTGGAAATTCTTTCTTAATTTTGAATTAAAGTTGTTTTAAAATTGAAAAAATTATAAAATACCCATCATGGAATACAAAATAACCTTGTTCATATTTAATATATTTTAATTTCATAAAGAATACCTTTTCAATATATTTAATATTTTCACAGCAAGATGACAACACAGAGACAAGATTTGTGTAGAGTTCTTTTATTTATACAAATATCGCATTCTATTTTTAAAGTTTAATATTGTAATAATTATTCCAAAATAAACGCTGAAATGCCCTATAGTAAGGTTTATTTTGTAATATTTCTAATATTTAATAATTTAAATGTTTCATATTTGTAACATTTACTTTACTACATTGTACTCTATTTGAAGCATCACGTGAGGGTTTTATACTCTATTGGTAATTTACAAGCTGTGTTGAAACTTTTATACTGTTTAATGAAAGTTTTATATCGAGTGACAACTATACAACAGCATAGTTAAAACAAACACAAAAATCCATAAATCGAGGCCATCGCGTGTCTAGTCATGCCGTATTGTAGAACTACTTCCCTTATTAATTTAAAATTACTCCTGAGATGGGTTTAAATAAAGGTTTGCTGTAACCATATATCACACAGCACATTATCTCTTCAATTTGGACAACCACAAATTTTATTTTGATTTTTATAATCACATTTTTTACATTGTTTGATTTTTCACTTTTGACACACACAAAATTAGGTTATGGCACTTGAAGGAAGTTTAAACTTTTATAGCCAAGTCGACAGAAGTTTTAATTAAGAACAACTTTTAATTTTGCGTAGGCTAATGAAAAATTAGCTAAACATTTGTTGTCAGACGCTCCTGAGAATGTTTTTATTTCACAGATCGGAATAAAAAGACATAACCTATTATTATCGTTATATTAAAATATTTGTTTTGAGAATTATCAAAATATAAATAAATTTATATGTTTATTACCGATCAAAACTATTTAATATTAACACTTTTCTTTAACAATGTTCAAGAAAGAATGTAACATAACCTACTTGTAGTTGTTTTAGAACAACGTACAAAATAAAATCAGCTGATGTATGAAATCATGTATGTTATCTCTTAATTCACTTTGAGGTGACATAGTGTAACGTGAGGGTGGAATTTACACTGTCACTATTAATCTGACGGAAATTATACTGTTAATTATATTGTTATGTTATAATTAATATAATTATATGTTAATGTCCATCTAATAAGTTTTTGTAGGCGTCACTATAAATTTGACACTTCAAAGAAAAAAAGGCCTAAATGTTTAAATTAAAACATAAAAACGTCCAAAATTATGGTACGTAGGATTATTGAGGCTGCAAATGATTTTGTGCAGTACAGTATTCCATATACACGGCAGGTTTAAAATTCGCAGACAAAAGCGTAACGCTGGACGAAGCGTGAAGAATCAGGCACAACCACGTCAAGTAGTCAACGCACTTAGTGGTAATGTGTTTTCGGTTGAGGTAGTCAAGGTCACAATGAATGGAACCAATCAACGACACCAAATATTATCTATAGCTCACTTTTTTTTGTACAGCCAAACAAAAGATTTCTCTTTCAAGGGCAACCGACAGGTCACAGTTGTTACAGTCGTCCGCAAAAGTTTGTCAACCGGCCAGATAGTTGAAGGTAATTGATAAAATATTTCTGATCGGCGAGAAACTAAATTACATTTAATGCATTTTAGTTTTAAACGTGTAAATAGCTTAAATAGAAAAGCATCAATTTTATCTATAAAATCTTTCTTTCTAGAAAGGATATGTTCAATATTTTTTAAGAGTTTTATGCGTTTTAAGGTGAAAATACCAGCGAGCACAGCAACAACTATAGGGGTGTAGCTAGTAGCAGCTTTCTTGGCTATCCCCCCATCAACATGACGGACCACAAGCGATGGGTCACCCTAGCAGAAACCGTCACATCGCTTTTAGACGATGTGATATACGCTTAAAAATACACCATTAATGATTAAGTTGCTAGACTTTGCTGCCTTAATAAGTAGTAGAGTTGCTGGCTTAAATAATACCCTAATATAAATACTATATATAATTATTGTAGCTGGCAATAAATTTCGATTACTAATAAGTTTTACTAATAAGTCATCAATAACTAAAATATAATATTAATTACTACTTTACTAGACTGTTGGCCTAAATAATGACTAAATAATAGGCCTTATATAAACAACGTATAATTGTAGCTGCCAATAAATTCTGATCACTATAAGTTTTTTTACAGTACATCAATAACAAAATCATAATGTTATTGACTAAGTTACTAGACTGTTGGCCTAAATAATAGGCATTACATAAGCACTGTATAATTGTAGCTGTCAATAAATTCTGATCACTATAAGTTTTTTACAGTACATCAATTACAAAATCATAATGTTATTGACTAAGTTACTAGACTGTTGGCCTAAATAATAGGCATTACATAAGCACTGTATAATTGTAGCTGTCAATAAATTCTGATCACTATAAGTTTTTTACAGTACATCAATAACAAAATCATAATGTTATTGACTAAGTTACTAGACTGTTGGCCTAAATAATAGGCATTACATAAGCACTGTATAATTGTAGCTGTCAATAAATTCTGATCACTATAAGTTTTTTACAGTACATCAATTACAAAATCATAATATTATTGACTAAGTTACTAGACTGTTGGCCTAAATAATAGGCATTACATAAGCACTGTATAATTGTAGCTGTCAATAAATTCTGATCACTATAAGTTTTTTACAGTACATCAATTACAAAATCATAATATTATTGACTAAGTTACTAGACTGTTGGCCTAAATAATAGGCATTATATAAGCACTGTATAATTGTAGCTGTCAATAAATTCTGATCACTAATAAGTTTTTTACAGTACATCAATTACAAAATCATAATATTATTGACTAAGTTACTAGACTGTTGGCCTAAATAATAGGCATTATGTAAACACTGTATAATTGTAGCTGTCAATAAATTCCGATTACTAATAAGTTTTTTACAGTACATCAATAACAAAATCATAATATTATTGACTAAGTTACTAGACTGTTGGCCTAAATAATAGGCATTATATAAGCACTGTATAATTGTAGCTGTCAATAAATTCTGATCACTAATAAGTTTTTTACAGTACATCAATAACAAAATCATAATATTATTGACTAAGTTACTAGACTGTTGGCCTAAATAATAGGCATTATATAAGCACTGTATAATTGTAGCTGTCAATAAATTCTGATCACTAATAAGTTTTTTACAGTACATCAATTACAAAATCATAATATTATTGACTAAGTTACTAGACTGTTGGCCTAAATAATAGGCATTATATAAGCACCGTATAATTGTAGCTGTCAATAAATTCTGATCACTATAAGTTTTTTACAGTACATCAATTACAAAATCATAATATTATTGACTAAGTTACTAGACTGTTGGCCTAAATAATAGGCATTATATAAGCACTGTATAATTGTAGCTGTCAATAAATTCTGATCACTAATAAGTTTTTTACAGTACATCAATTACAAAATCATAATATTATTGACTAAGTTACTAGACTGTTGGCCTAAATAATAGGCATTATGTAAACACTGTATAATTGTAGCTGTCAATAAATTCCGATTACTAATAAGTTTTTTACAGTACATCAATAACAAAATCATAATATTATTGACTAAGTTACTAGACTGTTGGCCTAAATAATAGGCATTATATAAGCACTGTATAATTGTAGCTGTCAATAAATTCTGATCACTAATAAGTTTTTTACAGTACATCAATAACAAAATCATAATATTATTGACTAAGTTACTAGACTGTTGGCCTAAATAATAGGCATTATATAAGCACTGTATAATTGTAGCTGTCAATAAATTCTGATCACTAATAAGTTTTTTACAGTACATCAATTACAAAATCATAATATTATTGACTAAGTTACTAGACTGTTGGCCTAAATAATAGGCATTATATAAGCACCGTATAATTGTAGCTGTCAATAAATTCTGATCACTATAAGTTTTTTACAGTACATCAATTACAAAATCATAATATTATTGACTAAGTTACTAGACTGTTGGCCTAAATAATAGGCATTATATAAGCACTGTATAATTGTAGCTGTCAATAAATTCTGATCACTAATAAGTTTTTTACAGTACATCAATTACAAAATCATAATATTATTGACTAAGTTACTAGACTGTTGGCCTAAATAATAGGCATTATATAAGCACTGTATAATTGTAGCTGTCAATAAATTCTGATCACTAATAAGTTTTTTACAGTACATCAATTACAAAATCATAATATTATTGACTAAGTTACTAGACTGTTGGCCTAAATAATAGGCATTATGTAAACACTGTATAATTGTAGCTGTCAATAAATTCTGATCACTATAAGTTTTTTACAGTACATCAATTACAAAATCATAATATTATTGACTAAGTTACTAGACTGTTGGCCTAAATAATAGGCATTATGTAAACACTGTATAATTGTAGCTGTCAATAAATTCTGATCACTATAAGTTTTTTACAGTACATCAATTACAAAATCATAATATTATTGACTAAGTTACTAGACTGTTGGCCTAAATAATAGGCATTACATAAGCACTGTATAATTGTAGCTGTCAATAAATTCTGATCACTATAAGTTTTTTACAGTACATCAATTACAAAATCATAATATTATTGACTAAGTTACTAGACTGTTGGCCTAAATAATAGGCATTATATAAGCACTGTATAATTGTAGCTGTCAATAAATTCTGATCACTAATAAGTTTTTTACAGTACATCAATTACAAAATCATAATATTATTGACTAAGTTACTAGACTGTTGGCCTAAATAATAGGCATTATGTAAACACTGTATAATTGTAGCTGTCAATAAATTCCGATTACTAATAAGTTTTTTACAGTACATCAATAACAAAATCATAATATTATTGACTAAGTTACTAGACTGTTGGCCTAAATAATAGGCATTATATAAGCACTGTATAATTGTAGCTGTCAATAAATTCTGATCACTAATAAGTTTTTTACAGTACATCAATAACAAAATCATAATATTATTGACTAAGTTACTAGACTGTTGGCCTAAATAATAAGCATTATATAAGCACTGTATAATTGTAGCTGTCAATAAATTCTGATCACTAATAAGTTTTTTACAGTACATCAATTACAAAATCATAATATTATTGACTAAGTTACTAGACTGTTGGCCTAAATAATAGGCATTATGTAAACACTGTATAATTGTAGCTGTCAATAAATTCTGATCACTATAAGTTTTTTACAGTACATCAATTACAAAATCATAATATTATTGACTAAGTTACTAGACTGTTGGCCTAAATAATAGGCATTATGTAAACACTGTATAATTGTAGCTGTCAATAAATTCTGATCACTATAAGTTTTTTACAGTACATCAATTACAAAATCATAATATTATTGACTAAGTTACTAGACTGTTGGCCTAAATAATAGGCATTATGTAAACACTGTATAATTGTAGCTGCCAATAAATTCTGATCACTATAAGTTTTTTACAGTACATCAATTACAAAATCATAATATTATTGACTAAGTTACTAGACTGTTGGCCTAAATAATAGGCATTATATAAGCACCGTATAATTGTAGCTGTCAATAAATTCTGATCACTATAAGTTTTTTACAGTACATCAATAACAAAATCATAATATTATTGACTAAGTTACTAGACTGTTGGCCTAAATAATAGGCATTATATAAGCACCGTATAATTGTAGCTGTCAATAAATTCTGATCACTATAAGTTTTTTACAGTACATCAATAACAAAATCATAATATTATTGACTAAGTTACTAGACTGTTGGCCTAAATAATAGGCATTATATAAGCACCGTATAATTGTAGCTGTCAATAAATTCTGATCACTATAAGTTTTTTACAGTACATCAATTACAAAATCATAATATTATTAACTAAGTTACTAGACTGTTGGCCTAAATAATAGGCATTATATAAGCACCGTATAATTGTAGCTGTCAATAAATTCTGATCACTATAAGTTTTTTACAGTACATCAATAACAAAATCATAATATTATTGACTAAGTTACTAGACTGTTGGCCTAAATAATAGGCATTATATAAGCACCGTATAATTGTAGCTGTCAATAAATTCTGATCACTATAAGTTTTTTACAGTACATCAATAACAAAATCATAATATTATTGACTAAGTTACTAGACTGTTGGCCTAAATAATAGGCATTACATAAGCACTGTATAATTGTAGCTGTCAATAAATTCTGATCACTAATAAGTTTTTTACAGTACATCAATTACAAAATCATAATATTATTGACTAAGTTACTAGACTGTTGGCCTATATAATAGGCATTATATAAGCACTGTATAATTGTAGCTGTCAATAAATTCTGATCACTATAAGTTTTTTACAGTACATCAATTACAAAATCATAATATTATTGACTAAGTTACTAGACTGTTGGCCTAAATAATAGGCATTATATAAGCACCGTATAATTGTAGCTGTCAATAAATTCTGATCACTATAAGTTTTTTACAGTACATCAATTACAAAATCATAATATTATTGACTAAGCTACTAGACTGTTGGCCTAATAATAGGCATTATATAAACATTGTATAATTGTAGCTGTCAATAAATTCTGATCACTATAAGTTTTTTACAGTACATCAATTACAAAATCATAATATTATTGACTAAGTTACTAGACTGTTGGCCTAAATAATGACTAAATGATAGGCTTAATATAAACACCGTATATAATAATTGTAACTGTCAATAAATTTTTATTACTAATTCTGATAGTTTCTGTTCTCGCTGGAAAATACAGTGAAACAAATATCTTGAATGGTAAAGTAGGCTATATATAGTCCACTAATACTCGAGTACCAGTGTCTAACAAGACCAAGAGTTGGTAAAAACACACAGTAATTTACAAGAAAAAAGGTTTGAAAATCCACACTAGGTTAGAGTATGTAGAATTTGGGAAGATACAACCTCTAATGTTAAGTATTTTCTATTAAAAATAAAAATAAAAACAATGTGTTATCTGCAAAAGCTCATGTCATTATAAATGTTAAACTAAAACTAACAGTTCTCCCCACATTTTCAACCTCCTTAATAGTAAAATATAAATATTATAAAACCTTTTATTTCATTGCCATATCATGTAAGATATACAATGCATAAAATACCTCCAGTTTAGAAGAATATATAGACTAAATAGGAACCATAAATTTACTTTTACAACAAATGATAAGAACAGTTCCAAAAATCTTTCAAAAACGTAAGTACGGATGAAATTTATAACTCCAGGGAAGAACTTTGTGTTTCACTCTATATAAATGATATTCGTATAAAATCGATAGCCAATAGCCTCCTGTATAATAAATATTAAACCCAGACAAAATACAATTTGGTATATCTCGTTTCTTGATTCCATTACCTTAAATCATTTAAGTCTGGAACTATTTTATAGGCGGTTAATTTTATTAAATTAATATGAATTTATGTCGACTAGTCGTATCGATTTGTGTTCTAGTCCAACTTACTGCTCTTGTTATATCGATACTTGAAGCCAGATTATCTGAAGGCATTTTCTCCATTGTTAAATTATTATGGTTACCATTGGATACACTTTATAATTAAAGAATAAATATGCTACAACTCACAAATATAAAAACTTTATTTCCATACGCGTTTCAACGACAATTTGTAGTCGTCCTCAGAGTGATACTATACAAATCAAAAAGCTACAAAAAATAAATAAAAAAACATTAAACATAACCTATAAAGTTTTAACAAAAGTAAAAACCAGATCTGGGCATTGTCAATTTTACAGCCACAGCCACTAATATAATTACATTGAATATTATATGATAATTATAAATATATAATTTTGATGAGCCTAAAATTATATTTATAATTATAAATATTTATAATTATCATATGTTATTTAATGTAAGCATATTAGTAGCTGTGGCTGTAAATTTGACAATGCCCAGATGTGGTTTTAACTTTTGTTAAAACTTTATAGGTTATGTTTAATGGTTTTTTTAGTTTTTTTTTAGTTAAAGCTTAATTTGATTTGTGTAGCATCACTGAGGATGACGACAAATTGTCATTGAAACGCGTATAAAAATAAAGATTTTATATTTGTGAGTTGTAGCATATTTATTCTTTAATTATAACTTTCTCTAACAAGTCAGCTCGAATATTATTTATAGGTAATTATTTAATTATGATTTATTATTATTTTTCCTTTATAATAAAAACTTTAGTGCCTTAGTTTTTTTGATAATAACTATTGATAAGTATTTTTTTGATAAATTCTCACTTACAGCGACACATTTTTTTTTATTTTTCACCAAAAATTATTTGTATTTTATAGCAAAAACACTACTCAAAGAATGAAAATACTTTGTAATCATTCAACACTTAGGCAGAATATGATTTCACTGCTACTTATTTGTCACAGATTTATTTGGGCTAATTTTACTAATAAAATTCAATGGTATGATTAAAAATGATTTAACCTTTAACCTTATATGAAGTCTAATAATAAACAAAAATATAAAATCTTTTTGCTTGGTTAAATATAATGCAATTTGTTTGCCTATTAATATTACCACAGTTAATAAACAGGGCTGAAATGTACGTTGTGTACATAGTGTTTGTTACAGTCAACCGCCCTTAGGTTACGTATTTTACTAACAATGTTTACATATAATGAAATATTTTACCTTATACATAAAACATGTTCAGTTCTGGTGTAGGGAAAATTAGTTTTACATTTAGTTAGTTTAGCCAGTATTGTTATGATACACTTACTGTTTAATCCACATGTTAATTTGTATTTTATGACGTTACATTACACCAGGGTATTTTAGTTAGGACGTAATAATAACTAAACACATTTTGTGTTAAATGAAATTCCCACATGTCTCAAACTTTAGTCTTCGTGCCAAAAAATGTCGAGCTAAAACGACTACATTATCGTATAGGCATTAGTAATTTAATGATAATAACTATACACAAAATTGACATCAGAAAAGAATTTGAAATATTCGACAGTGAATTTCTGGTTAAAAAATTGATTAAACAGTAAGGAGATTTTTTTTTAAATTAACACAGAAATCTATAATAGCCACAAAATCCTATAGGAAGAGATACCCCCAAAAACCTATAGCGAGAGATAACAAAAAATCCTATTGGGAGAGGTAATCGCAAAACCTATAGGGAGAGTTAAGCACAAAAACTAAAAGCGAGAGGTAACACAAAACCAATAGCGAGAGGTGACCACAGAAACCTATAGGAAGAGGGGACCACTAAAACCTAAAGGGAGAGGTAACCACAAAAACCTATAGGGAAAGATAACCGCAAAAACCTATAGAATGTTGTAACCGCAAAAGCCAATAGATAGAGGTAACCACAAAAATCAATAGAAAGTTAACCACTCAAACCTAGATGGAGAGGTAACCTCAAAACCTATAGGGAGAGTTAAGCACAAAAACTAAATGCGAGAGGTAACACAAAATCAATAGCGAGAGGTGACCACAGAAAACTATAGGAAGAGGTGACCACTAAAACCTATAGGGAGAGATAACCACAAAAACCTGTAGGATGTTGTAACCGCAAAAGCTAATAGATAGAGGTATCCACAAAAACCAATAGAAAGGTAACCACTAAAACCTATAGGAAGAGTTAAGCACAAAAACTAAAACCGAGAGGTGACACAAAACCAATAGCGAGAGGTGACCACAGAAGCCTATAGGAAGAGGTGACCACTAAAACCTAAAGGGAGAGGTAACCACAAAAACCTATAGCGAGAGGAAACCACAAACCTATAGGATGTTGTAACCGCAAAAGCCAATAGATAGAGGTAACCACTAAAACCAATAGAAAGGTAACCACTAAAACCTATAGGAAGAGTTAAGCACAAAAACTAAAACCTAGAGGTAACACAAAACCAATAGCGAGAGGTGACCACAGAAGCCTATAGGAAGAGGTGACCACTAAAACCTAAAGGGAGAGGTAACCACAAAAACCTATAGCGAGAGGAAACCACAAACCTATAGGATGTTGTAACCGCAAAAGCTAATAGATAGAGGTATCCACAAAAACCAATAGAAAGGTAACCACTAAAACCTATAGGAAGAGTTAAGCACAAAAACTAAAACCGAGAGGTAACACAAAACCAATAGCGAGAGGTGACCACAGAAGCCTATAGGAAGAGGTGACCACTAAAACCTAAAGGGAGAGGTAACCACAAAAACCTATAGGGAGAGGTAACCACAAACCTATAGGATGTTGTAACCGCAAAAGCCAATAGATAGAGGTAACCACAAAAACCAATGGTGAGGTAATTCCAAAACCTATATGGAGAGGTAACCACAAAACCTATAAGAAAAGGTGACCACTAAAACCAATAGTGAGAGGTAACCACAAAACCTATAGAGAGAAGTAGCAACAAAAACCTATAGGGAGAGGTAGCCACAAAAACCTATAGGGAGAGATATTCACAAAAACCTATAGGAAGATGTATCCACAAAAACCTATAGGGAAAGGTAACAACTAACCTATAAAATGTTGCAACCGCAAAAACCAATAGATAGAGGTAACCACAAACCCTTATATGGAAAGGTAGCCCCAAAGCCTATAAGAAGAAGTGACCACTAAAACCAAGAGTGAGAGGTAACCACAAAACCAATAGAGAGAGGTAGCAACAAAAACCTATAGAGAGAGGTAGCAACAAAAACCTGTAACGAGAGGTACTCACAAATACCTATAAGGAGAGGTATCCACAAATACCTAATATCCATAAAAACCTATAGAGAGCGGCATCCACAAAAACTTTAAGACCATAGATTGGCGCTAATCCTTTACGATACTCATAAAAGTGCGATTTGAGTAAAAGCGGTACCGTCATAGCTTTCAAAATTACATAGGAAGAAAGGAAACTTAATGAAGAAAACATATGGAAGGCCTATCGTTATAAAATTAAAAGATAACACTTGAAAATGCTTTAAGGCATGTGGCTCTAATGGCTTGGTTGCCTTTTTTTATAATAAAGGTAATATTTGTCACCCTATCTAAAGGTAGATAAAGAGGAACTACCTTTTCGTATCTAAAGATTTTTTTCTTGCAACTTCAAAATTACTTTTATTAGGAATAATTTTATATTTACAGCGGATTCTTTTACAACTGTGATATATATAGGGCTTATAGTTTTATTAAAACTAATTTTAAAACGAATAGGAATTCTGCGAATCAGTTATCATTTTCACCGGGTTATGCTTGATTTGGAATTTTTAATCCAGAAATATAAGTATTATAGAACAGGAGTTTTGAGATTAGAGAATTTAAATAAAACTAAATACATATGAAGATAGTCGATGTATAGCCTAAAATGTTAACATAACATTTAGCCTTACATAAAGAAAACATTAATACATTTTTTTTTTTATGGAAATGTATCATAAGGTTTATGATTCCAATAATTTAATTTTAATATTTATAAGACTGAATATTTCCAATGGACAGAATTTCCAATTTGTGTTCGAAACTATTACAAATGACGTCATTATTACTCCACAATATCTATGCATGTATACAACTAGATATGCTTTTGAAGATTTAAATTGGGGTTAAGAGTGTAGAGCATTATTTTCAACATTATTTCGGAATAATGTAGAACATTATTTTCGGAAAAATACGAGGCTGAAGAAGTCGTAAGACGAAAACGTTTCTTACAAGTGTAAGTTAAGAATTTAACAACTTTTAGTTCACAAAAGGTCTGGTCGCAAGCAATAGCAAAAGTGTAATAAGTAATTAACAACCAGCTCGTCATGAACAGCAACAAGATTTCGACATTATTTTCATTTAATCCGTTAGTTAATTTCGGATTGGTGTTAAACATTTTGACTTTTACAAATGACTTCAATATTACTCTACCATATCTATGCATATATTTTTATGCAACTAGTTATGCTTTCGAAGATTTAAATTGGGGTTAAGAGTGTAGCACATTATTTTCATTTAATCCGTTAATGAATTTTGAATTGGTGTTAAACATTTAGACTTTTACAAATGACTTCAATATTACTCCACCATATCGATGTATGTATACAACTAGATATGCTTTCGAAGATTTAAATCGGGGTTAAGAGTGTAGCACATTTTTTCATTTATACCGGCAATGCTGCAAAAGATGTCGGAATAATGGAATAACACAAACCAAGGTGTTACAATATTATTTGTCAGTGATTATGTTCCATTTCTATAAATGAGGCGATATTGAGGACATAATTTCTTATAGCTGAGGAAATTTAATTTGAAGCAAACATGGTAACAAAATTAGTTATTTTGTAGTAGGCGGCTATTATGTTAGTGATACTAATTACGTCGTAATCTGGAATATTAAAATTAGGTATAAGAGGTATTTACAAAATTTAAGTAATGCATTTAAAATATAAGTTGTAAAACGTATATTTTTTATTTTAATTCAAGATTAAATAATAAAAAAAAAATTAAGTTTTAATTGTGATATATAGTAAAATTACTTTTAACTCCAACTGAAATAGATTTTTAAAAGGTATTTAAATAATCAATAAAGCATTGTTTATTTTCTGTTCCTATTGAACGAATCTTGAACTAGGGTGCGGAAGACGTTCAGTCTCTCATGTTTATTACTTAACTACTATTTCTCATGATGTATTGATTTTCCATATATCTAAATTTTATTTTTATTTACATCAGGTCTTAGAATTCTTTAATATACACAATGCTTAAATTTTAAAAAGGAAAGAAAACGGGTACGTGTTGAACATTTGAAATGATCGGGCAAAGATGAAATATCATAAACAATGAAAGAGAGGGTAAGCGAGTGTGAGCATGTATGAAATGATGTCAAACTGTAAAACTGAAGTTGGAATGAATGAAGGGGTGGGTGTTGGGAGGGATGGTCTGTCTGGACTGTATTGATCGCGGGCTGGCCTAGTCCCAGTTTGTATATGGGCCACAGTTCCACCGCCCCGCACCGCCTCTTGTCGGCAAAACTTTACACTCCTGCCCTACTTCCGCTTCCCATTATTTCGGAAGTGTACAAGGCTTTATCTGTTAAATTAAATGGTCTTCCACTGGTCCTTTGTTGGTATTGGCTAACAGAGATTACAGATTTCTACATTGTAAACCAAACTTAGGAAGTGGGTTCAAGCCTTGTTAAATGATTTACTCAAAGACGTTAATAATATTATATTATTATTATTTTATTTGTGTGTGTGTTTGTGTTTGTGTTTGTGTGTGTGTGTGTGTGTGAAAAGAATAGACATTTTTTTCAAATTATTATTGGTAACCAGATTAATTTAATAAAGTAATATCTCTCCAGTTATATATATTTTATTATGAACATATTTGTTAAAATTCTCACAACTAACTCCTTGAATATTTTTTACAAAACCTAAAACAATATTTATTTTCTCTAATAGTTAATTGATTAATTAACTGCATCTGCATTACATTTTCTATGTTTTTAAATAACAAGCAATATTAGTAATAATAAAAAGTGTTTTGCTTCTTCAATGCTAACTGAACTCAGCACACGACAGTTATTGCATTATGCAGCTTATATTGATCATTTCAAAGCGTCTGTGGACGATTGGAATTTCGCACCATTTTGCACCACAAGGTTTCTTTTGTTCCAGCCCTAGAGAATGTGTCTAACGCGTAGTCGCAGTATTCAGACCTTTAATGTATTTATAGGTTAAGAATTGTTGTGCAATTTACTGGTGTTAGAAAAATGTTTATTATTAAAAAACAATGTATTGTTATTTTTTCACTAGGCAATAAAAAGCATACTTTCAACAAACCCTCAAGATATTTATAAACTAAGACAAATTAAAACGATCATTCACAAAAATGATTCTTTTTCAAACTATTAGAAAATTATGTATGCTATTTTTGTCTGCCTGAAGTGTTACAATTCCCAAAAAGCACACCAAGGACTTCGTATTGCATTCAGTCTTGTACAATCTACTGTTTCTATTTTAAATTTTCAAATTTACAAATTTTAACAAATGAACCTAAATTATAAGTACATTGTATAAATACATTGTATATTTTGAGTAAAACACAGCTCTGAGGGGCACACCAAACATCTAGAAAAGGACGGGGTTTGTATGACCGATGTATAAGAGTGGGTGCCCGAAAAACGACCCAGAAACAAAGCAACAGTTAAGTCAATGGAAGACGTCATAGTCATCCATTCCTAAACAAAATGTTGTCAAGTCAGAATAATTATCAAAAACAATACTGGTTTGCTTTTACATGCCAAGAGTTCATTCAGAGTCCGTTTCCGTCAATCAAACCATTTATTTGCAAGTTTTAATAAGAACGCGCACCATTGTACGTCAAAAACAGACCGATTTGTAGGGTTTTCCACCACGACAACGCATCTGCACACACAGCCATCTGTTACACTCCTTTTGGTTAAAAATGGCATGGTTAAGCTGCGCCACACACGCTTGTGCTGGCTACGTGCGACCTCTCCTTGATTCCACGCATAAAAAGGGAATGATAGATGGGGTATAAGGGGAATAAAAAGACACTGACTTGACAACATTAAAAAG